>SNQJ01S0095464.1:27500-56637 GCA_010110895.2 Picea sitchensis | reverse complement strand
TTTCTGAGGTTTTTCTATGCTATATTAATATTTGGTTATTAACATATGGTATCAGAGCTCAAGGTCTTGGGGTTTCGCTGCTACATCTGAGACACCTTGGAATTTTCGCTATAATTTTTTTTCTACAATGTTTCAGAAGGAACAGCTTGAAGGATATTTAGTAGATGGATGAAGGTACGTTGGGTTAAAAATTAGGTTCCTGAGGCCTTATAATTTTGGAGATATAGCCTCTACAAGATAGGGTTATGGAATCATCCCGAACTGAGTCATTGCAGAATTTTCGCTATAAAAACTTATTTGTAACATTTCAAACCCTGAAATATAGAGGGTATTTACAGAAATTAGTAAATTATCTGTGGTAAAAATTTCAGCTTTTGGGTCATCTTAAATTTGTAGATACAACCTGTGTAAGATAGGGTATCTGACTAGTCTCAAGAAGGTGTTTTAGATAAAACAATCATAACTTCTTCCTAGAGTATCCAAATTGAGTGGGACTGGTTTCATTGGATCGTGGATAGTTTTTAGTATTTCTGGTGTGATTTTCAAAAATTTATATCAATTATTTTGTGTGGGGCAGGCTATACAAGTGATATCTCCTGGAAAGGAAAAAAATCGGCAAGTTGTAGGGAAGTTCCTGTAAATTCCACTTGGCACATCCAATTTTGATCAGACCTATGGAATTGCAGAGAATAAATATCAAAGAACTACATAAAATAAATTTTCATACCCAGAAGGGACAAAACTTGGGAGATACAGTAGAAGAAATATTGTCTAGCAGAACTGGTTCAAGATACTTGGTCAACATGCCACCAAAAAGGGGAACTTCTACACCAAATAAGCCTCTAGGAAATCCTACTTGGACTCTTGATGAAGGTCAAGAAATGCATAGGGACATAAATGAACTACAAAAGAAGATGGATTCAATGGAATCTAAGTTGGATACTAAGATGGATTCAATGGAAGCTAAGTTGGATACTGGGATGGATGGTTTAAAAGGGGAGATAATGGAAGTATTGAAAAATTTCGTAACAGAGAAGACACTTGTGTTGATGAGAAAAATTGACCACTCGTCAACTGGAGGAGTGAATCTAGTCCGGGGTTGTCTAATTAACCCAAGCCGTTTGGATTAATCCACTCCGACGGATTTTGCGGCTCCGTTGGCCGATCTAAGTCTTAAAGAAAATGAAAAAATAAAATTAAAGGAAATGCAACAACTTAATAAATAACAATCGTTGAAATCTATATACAGATCTAATATATATTTACAATTTAACTAACTAATATTTACAATATAATTCTAGTTATCATATGCACAATATATATAAGTAATTCTATTTCTAATATATATGTAATATGTACAAGCTACATATTTTAATCTAAATCCGTGAAAATCGAATGTAATTGATTTTTTTAAACAATAGGAGAGCTGTTATCCAATCTTTTTGATTTGTTTTCTTTTATATTTAATAAATCAAACTGCCTAATTTAATAAAAGAAATAATAGATAGTGAAAGTGTTTTAACTACAGGGAACTTCTATATCTATTGTATTAATGAAATTAAATAACAAAGTTGACATGTTATTCCATCCGATATCTGTTCAATGCGTAGCATCCAGTCACCTTATCCGACGAGGTAAAAATGCACCAGATCCTGAAATTGCCCCTTATAAATGTGAAGCAATAATGATGGAATTCGAATGATAGAACATACAAGAGATACGATCACAACAGTCTCATGATTTCACAAGCAGTCACATTGAGATAAATCTTGCTGTGAGAACTTGTGTATACACATTCAATAGAATATGAAGATAAATCTCTTAATTCCAAGTTTGAACAAAATGATTACTGTGTATTAAATCTAGAACATAAAACATGGATAATATATAAATTTGAATCTATCAACTTGTAGTAAATCATGACAGCTAAAACAATCATAATCTAATTGCAAATTGAAACAATCACGACTTGAATAAAAGAACAACACTGAAAAGCTAAAGCTGTGACAAATATTATATTTCATTCAAGTCTGTAAATGAAAAATCCATCGTCTTTCCCCAGGCATAGATGATCCCAGGTTTACAAAATAACATGGTTATATAGGTTCCAGGAACAAAATGTTTCCTGCTGATAATACCAAATCCGTTCCAAAAATATGGGGGATGCAACCTCCCTGATTTTACTTGATATCAAAATACAAACAACCTAATATATTTACTTAAAAACAAAAAGATGGTATGGCTGGAAGATCCAAATAGTGCTTCATATCTCCTTGAAAATCATGGGTTCCTGTTAACAAATAAAAATGGGAATATTTTAGATGTGTTTTTAACTGTCAAAACAAGCAATTCAAATTTTTCTAACTGGCTACAAAATCTTACGATTCTGTAGCTAGTTATAATTACCACTACAATCATATTTTATTCAACAAACAAAACAAACTAATTTTTTATAAGAAAAGTAATCTATTCTAACAAATCGTATACTCTAAATTGGGAGTGACAAAATCATGCTAAACTTGAAAAAGATCATACCTCAAATCATGGGATTAAAACATATCAAGCAAACTTGGAGTTTACTATTGTTGTTGTTGCCTCTACATTCTTAAAAATGATAGATCCTGTAGTTTTAGGTGTTTGTCCTTTGCTTGAGCTATGGATTGGAGTCTACTGTTCTCGCTTGTCAACGAATTCACTTGGTCCTTCAAAGATTTAAGCCTGGATTGTAGTAAAGGTACATCCGTGTAATACTTGTCGATCCAAGATTGACATTCATCACACTCTGGTTGTAGAGACTGTGTATTGGCACTGATATCATTAACGATTGGAGAATCATCCACGTGGAAGGTAGGTTTGTCACAAAGTTGGATGCCGAGAAAATCAGGATTATCCTTTAGACACGGTGGTAGGTTGGTAACATAATCGTAGGGTCTGTCAGGGCAAAGTCCGTAAGACAATGGATACTCTTCGGCCAAGAACCTTTCAATTTACGAATCTGAGTCTTCACTTAATTCAATCGTATTGTTTGTGTCTGCACAGGGTTTGGATTTGTTTCAAGCACACCATGAAATCAAACAACCAGACCTTTTATTCTTGTAATTAACATCGACATTGTCGTTAAGCTTCTTCCCTGCAGGTTTTTTAGCAGTCTTAGTGCAACTCTTAGGGTGCGAACCCGTTTTAGTGTTCGTTTGAGTAGCATCAGGGTAAGTCGAGGGTTCAAAATTAGGGGCAGAATCACATGGCAGGAGTGGTGGAGAAGAGGTTGGTTTCACAAGGGTTTCTGTGAAAACAGGCTTATCAACCTGTCCTAACTCACTACTGCTAAAGGCATTTCGTAAAACAAAAGCATCCCAACAATCGTTGTGTAATTGCAACTGATGTTAAAGGATAATCTTAACTAAACCATGATGGAATAAACTCGAATCAGACTTCTGCCTTCTAAAATGTTTTCCCTTCTTGTGCAGACTTCTAATGAGGAAGTAGGGCACATTCAATGGGAAGTCAATGAAGCTCATCAACAATCGCAAATGATACAGAAAAACTAACCCATATCTTCCTTCACACTTAATGAACTATTTTACAATAGCAAGAAGGTTGTGCCACCTAGGTTTTAAAGATGAGACATGCATACCTCGGTCGCAGCTAGTAATTTTCCGTGAGGTGAACATCAAGGTCCAGGGAACCTCTTCAACTTTTGCATTCTTAAACCATTTTTTCCCAACAACTGGTAAACCGATATCTTGGCTTAAGAACTCCTCAGTTACCTCTAGCTGCACGTCACCTATATTCACTCTGCAACCATCGAAGGTCAATGTGAACTCTTGGACAACTCTCAAATTGAAACCCTTAAACTTTGTGATGAACAGAAGCCAACCGTTCCTCTCTAAATCGTCCATGGAATTGTCATAAGATAGCAAGGTTTGGATGCCATTGGGCTTGATCCTTACCACTGGAGCCATGGAAAACAGAAGGGAATCAACACAGAAATCGGAGGTAGGGTTTGATAAAAAAAAAAAAACACAGAGCCATAGACCCGAAGAAAACAATGCTATGATAGTTCAAAATGGTAGGCAGAGGCATTAATCACCATGCGTGGGAATGAGATCGTGAAGCCTGAGGCCATACAGAGCAGTTGTACCTTCACATGAGACCTTGGCATATGAGTACACATAAGGATGTAAGCACTTGAAAACCATAGAACACACATTCATGACTTGATTACAAGGTAAATGTATCAAATAAACATAAAATGTTTTATGAATGAAAACCCCATTAATATTAATCGAATATTGATGCATAGAGGTCTTTTACTTATGTAACCAAGGCACGTTTAGGAACAAGGGGTTATAAACAAGGAAAACAATCATGTTCATAGAAAAATACGACAATTCAACAATAGACCATTGTTAGGACCCTGTAATGTACTCTTTTGCTCATACCTTTCACTATCACTACACCCTTTTTCCACTCTTATTTAGGCTTATATTGTCGCATTAACCTATTTCCCCAAAGGTATATAATGTTTCTTCTCTCTGCTATATGTTTAATTTGTTTTACATATAATTTTACATTACTCTCATACTTAGCCATTAATCAGAAATATACAGTTGCTGAAACAACGCTGCTTGAAGACCACGTGCTGAAACAGTTAACAGTATCCCGTTGTTGAAACAATCCATGATTGGCAGTGCTGAAACAACATTTAACATACAAAAATAACAGGAAGGAGCCATCACATTGGCTGCAATAGTCACACCCTAAACCAACGCCCACCATTGTTGCTGCTTAATTGACCACATTGTTGAAACAATCAAGGACACAAATCCCGTTGCTAGAACAACCCGCAATTTGCGATACTGAAACAGTCAAGGATGCAAATCTCGTTGTTGAAACAGTCCACGATCTGTGATGTTGAAACAATGTACAAACAACAGTAATAGAGAGGTAAATAAAGAAGCTGTTACACCAGTTGCTACAGCTGTACCTCAACCAGTGCCACTCCAACCACTGTAACAGCATCTTGCTATGAGAGATCAGAATCTCCTATTTGAGCAAGGAAGATCAGATTTGGCTAAAAATAGGATTTAAATGTATGCATGTAATTTTATGTTCAAATTGTATTAAGAGGATTCTTCCCTTTAAATAAGGGGAAATCAGCATTAAAGGATGATTCATTGAAAGGATTAGAAAAGGGGGGGGGGATAGAGAAAAAGAGGGGTTCATCTTGGATATTGTAACTGGACATATTTGACAGATGAATAAAAGATTGTTCTGAGCATTCCTTCTTAGTTCATTTCATTTTTGGGGAATCTTGTGAGAAGGAAAGGGCCCACCTTCTTCACAAGATTCACCCATTAAGTTTTGTAGTGTGTTAATATTATTTGTTCATTTATATCTTGTAAAAACTCTGTTTTGCTGAAGCTCTGTTTCCATTGATTAATGCATTGATTTCATGCAAGTTATTTCCAAGCACTTGTTAGTCATTTTGATTAATAAAGAGTTTATGAGAGTGTGGTGATCAGAGACAGGTGCTGAAGGTTCCTGCTCTAGGAATAGGGTCCTATTCTCTGTTATAAGAATAGATAGCCTTCAGTACTTGTTAATCATTTGATTGATAGTGAGTGTGATGACCAGAAACAAGTGTTGAAGATTCCTACCTTGGGAATAGGGTCTTGTTCTGTGTTATAATTCATCATTTTGATTTATGATAAGTTTATGATATTCAGAAACAGGTGCTAAAGATTCCTGCTCTGGGAATAGGGTCTTGTTCTCCATCTCAGAATAGTTAGTCATCTTTGCAGTATGCTTAAGGACTCCTTTTCTTAGGTTGTTATTTGTTAATGTAATCTAGGATTCTTTTGATAAACTTTTCTTTAAATCTTAAAACTCTGCAACAGATAGATTGTTTTTCTGTAATTCGAAGTAGGGCTTCAGCTTGTTTAAGATAAGGTGTGATTAGTATACTTTTACTACAATCCTAGATTTCTTTTAAGATTGAGCATATACAGTGTGTGATTGTCTTTGAAATAAACAGACTTCCCTGGGTTGACAATTTATGTAGCATTTGATTGTTTAGTTGATAAGCAATTATAGTGCTCAACATTTTGGCACCATTGTCGGGGAAGACAATTATAGATTTCAAAATCACTTATGTCCTTTTCTTAGATATACATATTGCATGAGAGGACACAGAGACCCCAAATAAACTGACCCTACAGGTGGCAGGGGTGGAGGAAGGGGAGGAAGAAAGACTTTTATCGATGAGATTATATCAAAATCTGAATCTGTTGCTCCTCAGCGACCAATCTCTCAAAAACGAAAATCTCAACCTTCCTTTCAAGCAAACTTTGAAATGGGGAAAGAAATTTGGAGCCCGAAGACAGTTGAGAAACCAGTAGAAAACATTGAGGATTGAGCAAGTACAGCAGGGGAACAAACAGAAGAAACTATGGATGAGCATAATGAAGAACTCCACCATGAAGAACAGGGAGGTCTTGAAGGAGAGGTAAATTATGAAAACTCTTTCTCTACCTTAGGATTTCCAATTGGTGATCTTCCTAGAGGAGTAGCTCCTATGAAGAATATTCCAGTTTTAGCTTTACCTAAGTTTCATGGTTTATCTTCAGAAGATCCTGATGAATTCCTTTTCGAGTTTGACATATTATGCAGAAGTTATGATTACATTTCCAATGCTAAAAAATTAAAGCTATTTCCAGCAACACTAAAGGGAAATGCATTAAGATGGTTCATGAGTCTTGGAGGACATGTAATCACAACATGGGATCAGATGAAATAGAAATTTCTACACAAATACCAAGATTATTGCCGAGCAAGAGAAAAAAGAGAGAAACTATTAAAGATGATATAGAAAGAGGATGAAAATTTGGAGGACTTTGTGGAAAGGCTACAGTATAATCTTCAAAGATCCAGTCACCCCGATGTAAGTAAATATATTTTTAAAACAATATTACTAAAAGGAGTAAGGGATGACTGTCTAGATATGCTGAATATGCTTGGTAAAGGGGACATATCCAAAGAATCATATGATGAAATTGTTAACCTATGTAAAATATGTTCGAGAGGAGCTGCAAGGAATAGATCAAACAACAGGTATACCACATTTTCAAGAGTTCAAAAATCAGCCAGTGGAGGAGCAACACGAGCCAAAATAGGTAATTTACTTGAGGGTTTTCAAACTGAAATGCTAAGTTCCTTTTCTTCACAAATTAACACCTTGCAGATTCAAAAGAAGCAAGCAGAAGCAGAAGCAACTTTGTCCATCTTTTGTTCCAAATGCAGAGATAAGCACCCACGAAGGGAGTGTCCATTGGACAAAAATCCCATTTGCACCATTTTTGATAAGGATCATGAAACTCAACAATGCCCTTCTTTATCAGGAATCAAAGTAGCATTACAACCAACTAATGAAGAAGCCGAAGTTGTCTATCTGTTGACACAGAGAAGGCAATGGCAACCGCGGGGACAAGGTACGAACCCTAATATGCCATTTACATCTTCTAATCGTTGGAATAACTGTCCTTATTTTAGTCAATCAAATTACCCTCCCTTTAATCAAATGCAATACCCAGCCCTCAATCAAATGAATTACCCACCCATGCAACAAACAAACCCTCCCTTTGTAGACCCAGAAATATGGACTCCTTGGCCTCCACAACAACAACCCTACCTTAACCAATGGAATCCAAATTGGAGGGGTCAACAACCCTAGTTCCCAAATCAATTGCCTCAATTACAATCACAATTTTAGCAACCACTCTCTTTACCACCAGGCATTCCACCGAACAATCAAATGATGAGACCCCAACTACCTATACAACCTAACCCTAACCCAAATAATAAGGCTGTGCAGTGCATTGATATTTAAAACCAGCCTATATTTTCTCTTTTCCCTGTGCAATGCAATGATATCCACTTATGATCTGGGAAAATAGGAGAACCCATCATTAATAACATTACCTCTTCCGATTCCAATAAAGAAGAAATAAAAAAGCATGATGCACCTGAAGAGGTACAATCGTCCTTCAACACTGATGTTGAAACAACAAAACCACCATTCCCTGAGCGTTTAGCTTTGACTAAAATTCCTGAGCCACCTGCTTTCAATCTTCTAGGGGAATTACAAAATCTCTATGTCAAAATTCCACTATTGCAAGCACTAAGAGATGTACCAATTTATGCCATAACTATGCGAGATATTTGTGTTAAGAAACCGGGTAGGAAAACTAAATATCCCCTGACAGTCCATGTCATGGGTGATTTGTTTTCACTAATGTCGGGTAAATCTCTTCCAGTTAAATATGGTGATCCCAACCATCCTACTGTCACAGTACAAATTGGAAAAACAATAATTCCTCGAGTTCTGGTAGACTTAGGCACTGCTATGAATATTATGACTTTTGAAACTTCACAACTGTTACAACTAAAGAATGAAATCAGAGATACCCCAACTATTCTAGAATTAGCTGACCGATCTACAATCAAACTGGAAGGAGTCATTGAAGATATAATCATCTCAGTATAGTCCTGGAACTATCCAGCTGACTTTGTGGTATTACAACCGAAAACAAAGTTGGGAGGTCATCCTCTAATATTGGGCAGGCCTTGGCTAGCCACAACAGATGCCTTTATCAGCTACAGATCTGGTTCAATGACAATTTCCAATGGATATGAAACCAAACAGCTTACCCTCTACCCCCACACTACACCCTTGATTAATAATGACAATTCTTTATGGGTGGATTTTGACGATCAAACTATTCAACCAATCTTGACTATCAGACAAGATTTAAGCCTTAAAGACGTCACTGAGGATGAAGTAATTAATAATTTTATCTATGAAACCTCCTCTGTAACTTCAGAAACACATAACCAACTCACTGCACTTTTGGAGTCAGATAACCAGGAAAGCCTTAACTCTGACGACCTACCTCAAACATCAACTACCATCTATTCTAAAAGTACCCCAGTAGAAATTGAACCTGACAAAACACTGAATATAAACCCCAACTTGACAGTTGCTAAAACACAATGATTAATGAAGTTACTTCTCGAACATAAGGAAGCATTTGCATGGGACTATATAGATATGAAGGGAATCTCTCCTAAATTATGCACTCATCGTATCTATATCAAGGAAGATTGTCGACCGATCTGCCAACCTCAGGGACGAATGAACCCTAATTTACGAGAAATGCTTAAAGAAGAACTTCAAAAATTGCTGAATGAAGGATTTATATATCCTATATCTGACAGTGAATGGGTTTCCCCATTGGTAATAGTTTCTAAGAAAATGGGAAATGGAGAGTGTGTGTAGATTATAGAGCCTTAAATAAAGCTACTCAAAAAGACCACTTTCCATTGCCATTCACTGACCAGGTGTTAGATAATTTGTCAGGGAAGAAATTCTTCTCTTTATTAGATGGTTTCAGTGGGTATAACCAGATCAAAATTGCACCCCAAGACCAAGATAAGACCACTTTTACTAGCCCATGGGGAAATTTTTCTTATAGATTCCTCCCATTCGGACTATGTAATGCACCAACAACTTTTCAATGAGCAGTTATAGGAATGTTTTCTGATATGATTAATGACTCTATGGAAATTTTTATGGATGATTTTACCCCTTATGGTGTCTCTTTTGACGAAGCACTAAGAAAATATTGAGAAAGTACTTAACCGATGTATACAATCCCACCTCTCCTTAAGCACCGAAAAATGTTATATGATGATGAGTGAAGGAGTGGTACTTGGACATTTTATTTCATCTCAAGGAATTCAGGTAGACCCATCCAAGATACAAGTCATTAAAGACCTTCCTATTCCTAAAACCCAAACAGACGTGAGAATTTTTTTAGGACATGCTGGATACTATAAAAGATTTATCAATTTTTTTTCCAAAATGGCTTCTCCTTTGTTCATGCTACTTATGAAAAATGTTGAATTCAAGTGGACTACTCTTTTCCAGAAAGCATTTGATGAACTTAAACATCAGTTATCTACAACTCCTATTCTAAGAGGACCTGACTGGACACTTCCTTTCCATATATCCTCTGATGCTTCAGATACTGCAATAGGAGCTGTCTTGGGACAAGAAGAAAATCATCTCCCTTATGCCATCTACTTCATTAGTAAGAATATGATCCCTGCTGAACTTAATTATACCGTTACCAAAAAGGAATTTTTAGCAGTTATCTATGCTATTAATAAATTTTGACATTACATTACTGGCTATTCTACTTTTGTCCATACTGATCACTCAACCATTAAATATTTAATGAACAAATTGGTCACAAATGCTCGAGTCACCAGATGGTTACTATTATTACAAGAATTTGATATTACAATTGTAGATAGACCAGAAAAAGAAAATGTAGTTGTTGATTTCCTTTCTCGGTTAAAACCTAATGATAATACTCCAGTAGATGACTCTTTCCCTGATGAATATTTGTTTGTAGTATCTGCTCACTCACCATGGTATGGAAACATCGCTAATTATTTGGTTGCAGGGAAGTTACCACCACACCTATCCCACCGAGAGAAAAGAAGAATCATTCAACAAAGTGCTCGGTATAGCTGGATAAGTGGGTGTCTTTTCCACACAGGACTTGATCAAGAAATCCGAAGATGCATTAGAGAAGATGRGGTTTATGATTTACTAAAAKCTTGTCATGATGGCCCTTGTGGAGGGCATTTTGMKGATAAAAGAACAWCACATAAAATYCYYAGGATGGGTTATTATTGGCCCTCACTTTTTAAAGATGCAAAGAAATATGTTCRGGCCTATGATAGCTGCCAAAGAATGGGTCAACCTAATCATAGAGATGAAATGYCATTAAATCCCCAGGTAGTACTYGAACCATTCAAAAGATGGGCCTTAGACTTTGTAGGACCCATTAATCCCCCATCCAATCAAAAAGTTTATATAGTGGTCTGCACAGATTATATGACCAAATGGGTGGAGGCCAAAGCACTCCATAGAGCCACTGAAGAGGTTGTCCTAGATTTTTTATTTGAAGATATCTTTATCAGATTTGGAGTACCTAGAGAATTAGTCACAGATGGAGGACCTCCTTTCACTTCTCACGGTTTTAAGGCCACCCTTCAAAAATATCATATTCATCACAGAATGACTACACCATACCACCCTCAAGCCAATGGATAGGTGGAAAGCACAAACAAAGTAATAGAATCCATTCTCACAAAAACAGTGAAGGAAAATCAGAAGGATTGGTCTCAAAGGCTCCCTGAAGCATTATGGGCTTACAAAACTACTTGGAGAAATACTAATGGATTCTCTCCCTATGAATTAGTTTATGGAAAAAGTGTTTTCCTTCCTGTGTAATTTGAAATCAAAACCTTAAGGACTTCTTTAGCTGTCAACCTTGATTTGACCGATGCACATACATCTAGGATGCAACAACTTAATGAATTGGATGAAAAAAGACTTGATGCCATTCATCAGACAACTATGATTCAACAACAAAGATCAAAATGGCATGACAAAACTATCAAGAATAAGCAATTCCAAAAAGGTAATTGGGGTTTATTGTATGATTCTTGGTTTAAATAATTTCAAGGGAAACTACGTACAAGATGGCTTGGAACTTACGAAGTGGATACTGTTTTCCCCAATGGAACAGTAAGGCTCCTCACAATTGATGACTCTAAAACACCGTTATTAGTGAATGGTCACCGGCTCCACCTGTACTAGAACCCCATATCCAAAGAAGATTTTAAGGCCACATGTGTGGCAGACTCACATTATCTCTTTCTAGAGGAGCCTCCTGCCCCTCGTTGCAATTAATTCTTTTCTTCTGAATTTAATTTCTTTAGTATTAGATTAAAATTTCTTGTACTAATAATCCCTGTCAAGGACTAGCATGTTACAATTGATTCTTTTGCAGATTCTCGATCCAACAAAAGGCCTACCAAGAAAGGACAATCTTACTTCAAGAAGATCCAAGCTGCATTTTGTGAAGCACTGCTCCCCCTTTCTTCAATCCACTCTTCAACAACATTTTCCTCAATTTTTCCATATTTCCCATTGCTAAAACATCACTGTTCAGTAATATTTTTTCAGTTTTCCCAATGCTGAAACACCACTGTTCAGCAATATTTCACCCTTTTTCTCCATGGCCGAAACATCACCTTCCAACAACATTTTCCTCAATTTTTCCATTTTTCCCATTGCTGAAACATCATTGTTCAGCAATATTTTTCCATTTTTCCCAATGCTGAAACACCACTGTTCAACGATATTTATCTCTTTTTCTCCATTGCTGAAACACCACTGTTCAACAATATTCCGTTTTTCTTCCCATTGCTGAAACACCACTGCTCAACAATATTTCTCCACTGCTGAAACACCATTCCTTCAGCAGCATCGTCCATTGTTAAAACATCACGCCTCAACAAACATTTTTCCATTCTTCTCCTATTGCTGAAACACCATTTTCTCAGCATCCCCTGTCAATAAAAACATCTACTTCAGCTCTTTCACTCTCAATTCTCCTATTTTCGTACTACATTTTGTCCTTTTACGACCCTCTCTCATAATTAAATGAATCCTTGACACAATTCCTCCAATAAATCCAAAGTCCCTCCGATGGTCACTGTAGATCTATTATGGATAGGCACTATATGTTTTTCGAAAGTACAAATTAAAGGTAAAGATGAGGTATGTAAACTTTATATGTAAATACAATTGAACTATGGATAATGAGAAGATTCTGATTCATTATTATCATTCACTTAAAGTCACTATTCTAGCCGTAGTTGGGGGGGGGGCAAATATCGAAATCTTACGACATCACTTCACATGAATCGACTACTGTCATTCTCTTTACCGATCATTTCGTTTGCTTTTACTACCATTTGCATACTCTCATTCAACCTACTCTATTCGGAAGCGGTTACCTGACTCTCTGACTGTGCATTCTACTGAGTTGTTAGCTATGGGAGGCCTAGTTATACGATATGAACCCGCCACGATGACCCTGCTAGAATTGTATCCAGAAGTCTACCAAATTTTTTAGCAAGCAGGTTGGTTGGGTTAGTTTCAGAGGCTCCAGGGATTTGATGAACAACAGGTTCTTCAATTTGCACGAAATCTTCAAGAAGACCATTCCATTGTTGAAGGGGTTCATATTCCAGTTACAGAGGAAGATATAGCACATGTTTTGGGTCTCCCTGTCACTGGCACTCACTGGTTCAGCCACAAACACATTATCCTTAATGCCCAATGGGATTTCCTCTTTCCAGGAGAACAAGTTGAGCCTAAAGGCCGGGATGCTCGACTCAGCTCGTTGTCGCCTCCGTGGCTGAAAGTTACAGAGTTTGTCAAACACTACCTCACATGTGAAGGCCGATACCAGGTAGTTTACCAATATGATTTTGTCTTGTTATCTCATTTACGACATGGTAGATTGGTGAATATTCCCTACTATCTGCTCGGATGTCTCAGAAATATGTCGCACTACTGTAAAAAAGCTAAAACTCCCACCCTTTCCCTAACCCATCATCGTCTTGTTCAACTACTCATCCAAAAGGGTTTTTCCCAACAAACCCCTCCCCTAAACAACCCACCCATAAACCCACAGGAAGCTGCCGAACATCCTGAACATCCCCCTGAAGAGCAAACACATAACCTTCCCAACCCTCCGGAAATACCTACTAATTTCCCCACAAATCCAATTAACCCTCCTACCATACCTAGTCCACCCCACAACCTACCAGAATCATCTACTCCTACTGTTCATATCATTAACGATGATTTTGAATCAAATAAACCTGATAACCCTCCCTGCCTCATCATTGAGGAAAAACCCACACACAAAAGAAAGAAGCAAATTCCTACTTTTCCTTCCTTTTTATCAAAATGCACAAGGTCTTCAACAAGAGCAGCCGCTACTTCCACTACCCTAAATCCCCAACCCATTCGGCTAAAACCCCGTGCACCTCCACCCTCCCAAATCCCGGACTTTTTACATATCCCCCCCATGGGCATTGAAACACATGAACTAGAGGCCCAAGACATTGCCACACCATTAAATCAAGTCGCTGAAACACAAGAACCAACCACTCATTCAGTAGCTGAAACACAAGAACCAGCTATAGCCGAAACACAAGAACCAACTACAGCTGAAACACAAGAACCAGCTATAGCTGAAACACAAGAACCAACTACAGCTAAAACATAAGAACCAACTGCTGATTTTTTTCCTGAAATACAGGAAACAGACACCCAGGGTGCTGCAACACTACTTTATTTACATCAAGAAGATGAAACACAAGAATTAGCTGCTAATTTTGAAGCTGCTCCATAAGAACCAGTTATTGCGGCTGTGATTGTTACACAAGAACCAGTCACCCTTCTTGACACACCCATGATAGATCAAAGATCAGAACCAACAATGGCCTCTGTCTTACTAGAGAATGAGTTCCTAAGGTCTGAACTAGAAGCCTACAAGCAAGAGCTAGTAATGGTAAAGGAGGCCTACGACAAGGAAATTAAAATGTATACCTTAGCTCGTATAGCGGCCATGATAGAGGAAAACACAAAAAGTGATCAGTGTAGAGAATACATGTGTAGTGAATGTGGGGACGTTTATTATCAAGCAGGCCACAAAGTAGTTCAAATTCCAATGCCTGGAGCTTCCCCTGCACCAACAACTTTTGCAATCAAAGAAGAAAATCCTATTGTTACACAAGAACCAATAGGTTCTTCCAAAGATAAAAATGAGCTTGGGCCCTCAACAACTGCTACATATGAAGCCCCTGTTTTTATTAGTAAAGTTGTGCAAACACTGCCTATCGAGGAATCTACCCCTCCTAGAAAGATCAACACTCATACTCTTGTGGAACGAGCCACTCAGACTCGACCTCAGCCTATCACCTGTGATGCTGAAACAAAAACTCAACCATGGGATGAACATGCAATAATAAACAAATGGAAAGTAGAATTTATTGTTATACAGGACAAAAACCTGCAGGAGCACAAACTACTCTGGATAAACCACATTTATTCAAACTGGGAAGCTTTGGAGCAAACGCGGCAAGAATCCCGTGCCCACAAGAAACAGAATGAAGAGCTAAAAGGCAAACTGCTCCTAATGTATGATTTGGCACAAAAACTATTAGCTTCTAGAAAACCATCCTTAAACTACTCTCTTTTCCTCATAGAACGACTTACATTTTTTCAGATTCAATCAATCAAAGAAGGCAGACCCTATGCAATGATCAATCCAGTAGATTTTGTTAAAACTTTTGCAGAAGCCTCCACTAGTGATCAACATCTATTATGCGAGGCATATCTTCATAATGAGGCCATCCCTGAGAACCGGTAGCTTAACCTTAACCCTCTTGTCGGT
This sequence comes from Picea sitchensis, assembly GCA_010110895.2. NCBI lineage: Eukaryota > Viridiplantae > Streptophyta > Pinopsida > Pinales > Pinaceae > Picea > Picea sitchensis. The sequence continues at coordinate 41,245 of SNQJ01S0095464.1, read as the reverse complement.
GATATCCAGATTAGGGCATTCATATCCTTCCTTACCAATCAGATCACATGGAAAAATGATTTTCTAGCTGCCAAGCACAATGAAGATAACCGTCTCCTCTAGATACGACCAGAACCATAGAACGTTGCCACCTTTGTTGCAGAATATCATCAATTTTTGAAAAAACCAGGGATGGTTCAATATATTCGGCAACTACAGTCAACAGTACTTCAGGATTGTCAACAGCTCATTAAATCCATAGAGACTGCTGCCCTAAAAGAAAATAACATGTTTTGGCAGAAATCTTCCGAGAAAAGCAAAGAGCACAATCCTTTTAGTCCCACTAATCTTGAGATAGCAATCTCTCGGATACCCACTTACATCAAAAGTGTCCAGTAGTGTGCTGAAAAATGGATAGGGTATCAATTCCACTTCCCCATTCTGTGGATGCCAACAGAAAAGTATCAAGTCCATCATAAGTTGCCCAACAAAGTTGAAGCAGCAGCTTGGAAAATATTACAACAGGTTCAAGGATTCAAAGTCCCAACAGACAGTACCTTCCACAACTACTGCCTAAGAAATTTGCATGGACAGAGTCAACATCCGGATTCCGATTTAGATTGCGTTTCCTGAGGACATGCAACCTTTTCAGTTGGGGGGGATGTTAGGACCCTGTAATGTACTCTTTTACTCATACCTTTCACTATCACTACACCCTTTTCCCACTCTTATTTAGGCCTACATTGTCACATTAACCTATTTCCCCAAAGGTATATAACGTTTCTTCTCTCTGTTATATGTTTAATTTGTTTTACATATAATTTTACATTACTCTCATACTTAGCCATTAATCAGAAATATACAGTTGCTGAAATAGTGCTACTTGAAGACCACGTGATGAAAGAGTCAACAGTATCCCATTGCTGAAATAGTCCATGATTGGCAGTGCTGAAACAACATTTAACATACAACAGTAACAGGAAGGAGCTGTCACATTGGATGCAACAGCCGCACCCTAAACCATTGCCCACCATTGTTGCTGCTTAATTGACCACGTTGTTGAAACAGTCAAGGACGCAAATCCCGTTGCTGAAACAACCCGTGATTTACGACGCTGAAACAGTCAAGGAGGCAAATCTCATTGCTGAAACAGTCCACGATTTGTGATGCTAAAACAATGTAAAAACAGTAGTAAGAGAGAGGTAAATAAAGAAGCTGTTACCCCATTTTCTACAACTATACCTCAACCAGCGCCTTTCCAACCATTGTAATAGCATCTTGCTATGAGAGATTAGAATCTTCTATTCGAGCAAGGAAGATCAGATTCGACTAAAAATATGATTTGAATGTATGCATGTAATTTTATGTTCAAATTGTATTAAGAGGATTCTTCCCTTTAAATAAGGGGGAAATCAGAATTAAAGGATGATTCGTTGAAAGACTTAGAAAAGGGGGGGGGGAATAGAGAAAAAGAGGGGTTCATCTTGGATATTGTAACTTGACATATTTGACAGATGAATAAAAGATTGTTCTGAGCATTCCTTCTTAGTTCATTTCATTTTCGGGGAATCTTTTGAGAAGGAAAGGGCCCACCTTCTTCACAAGATTCACCCATTAAGTTATGTAGTGTGTTAATATTATTTGTTCATTTATATCTTGTAAAAAATCTATTTTGCTGAAGCTCTGTTTCCATTGATTAATGCATTGATTTCATGCGAGTTATTTCCAGGCACATGTTAGTCATTTTGATTAATAAAGAGTTTGTGAGAGTGTGTTGATCAGAGACAGGTGTTGAAGGTTCCTTCTCTAGGAATAGGGTCATGTTCTCTGTTATAAGAATAGATAGCCTTCATTACTTGTTAATCATTTGATTGATAGTGAATGTGATGACCAGACACAGGTGTTGAAGATTCCTGCCTTGGGAATAGGGTCTTGTTCTGTGTTATAATTCATCATTTTGATTTATGATAAGTTTATGATATTCAGAAACAGGTGCTGAAGATTCCTTCTTTGGGAATAGGGTCCTGTTCTCTGTCTCAGAATAGTTAGTCATCTTTGCAGTATCTCCGTCTCGTAATAGTTAGTCATCTTGGTAAAAGATTCTTATGACTCATTTTCTTAGGTTGTTATTTGTTAATGTAATCCAGGATTCCTTTGATTAATCTTTCTTTAAATCTTAAAACTCGGCAATGTGATAGATTGTTTTTCCAGAATTCAAGTAGGGCTTCACTGTTTAAGATAAAGTGTGATTAGTATACTTTTACTACAATCCTATATTGCTTTTGAGATTGAGCATATACAATGTGTGATTGTCTTTGAAATAAACAGACTTCCCTGGGTTGACAATTTATGTAGCATTTGATTTTTTAGTTGATAAGCAATTATAGTGCCCAACAACCATATGAACAATTATCCTTTGATAAAAAATCGAAACAAAGTGTCAATTCCAGCTGTGAGTTTTCATGCTTACAGTCATGAAAACAAAAATCGAAAGGAAGGTATGTAAAAAGCGACAAGTGATAAGTGTTGTTGCTCATGACGAGTAACGAAAATTTAGAGACCCTGTGTAGACAGCTTATAAACAATAGAAATTACATTATTGCTGCCAACAATATCGACACGCTGGGAGAAGCAGTTATCTCTGCCAAATGAACGAGTTCAGATTAGGATAATCATAAAAACTTTGAATCAAAAACAACCAAAAAGTTGTCCGAACATCGTAAACCATTATAATGCATTCGATTTTCAGATTACTGTTATTTTAAATAGACAAAAACTGACAACAATCTTAATAGAAGAGAGTCACGATATTAGAGTTAAAATCTTCAATACTGTTGACAGGGCCACTCCTTCTAGCAGGCGTCCATAGCCTCGACAGGGATGTCAATTAACCCACTCCAATATCTGTATCCTGTCAAGAAGTTCTAGATCAGAATGAAGGACATTTGAGGTCAAAAGATAATCCATATTCGAGAATTTTCATATACTTGACATTCCTTCGCTTCCAGCGGGCCTAGTCAGTACCTTGATGAAGTTATCTTGGCGTCATGCATGCATTTACCCGCTGCCAACAGACCTGTTCAGTGTCCCGGCGGGTTTACAAACACTTCCCACAACTCTCTGAAAATTTATTTATTTTTTTAAAGATTTTTAATAGAGTGGGGTGACGCTGAAAATCCTGGTTTTTGGACACATCTTAGTAAATTGCAGACCTTGAAGAAATTTCTTAGTTGTCCTTCATTAAGATCTAGAAATAGTTTGTTAATAAAACTGACTTTCAAGAGCAGGGAGACATCTCTGAGTTGTTCTCTTAAGGAACAGGGACAACGTAAAAAGAATTTTTTATGGATGATCGTGAATACCTTCAGTTGCAGATTGAAATCAAGAAACATTTTTCAAACAACAAGTTATGTTTAACATGGCTTCAAACTCAGAAAAATATCGCAATTGACGTTTAAACAACTTTCAGCAGTCATTTTCGAAGGGAAATTTTCCTATTATTTCTGTCTGAACTAACCCATGATGCAGGGACATATGTTTTAAAAGAAAGATTGATAATCAAAAAAGAAAAATCAAAACAAAACCAGCAAAGAAAAACAAATAGTAAACAAAACAAAAATATTTACACAGTGTATATGGGAATGTCATCAGGAAAAGTACCTTTTTAGAGCTTGTCCATTCACCAGAAAGGTGTCTGGCTATCCCTCTAAATTCTGTAATCGAAAGGAACTGGGACCCAATTTCTCAGCAATTAAAAATGGTCCCAGCCACAAGTTCTGAAACTTTGTATGCTCTCCTTTTCCCTCATGAGGTTTGTCCCATTTTAGGACAAGGTCACCTACCTCAAAATTTCTGTCAGAGGCAGAATTGGAATCAAACTAGTTTTTAACAATGAGTTGATGCTGATCCAATTTCCGTTTTGCTTGAGCCCTTACTTATTCTAATTTTAACAAAGCGTTAATTCGACTCTCCAAAGGGGGACAATCCTCTTCCTGTACTTTCTGCAACAACTGTAGAGATGGAAGAAGGACGAGTGGTGGAAGAATTGCCTCCCTGCCGTAAATGAGAAAGAAAGGTGAGTTACCCACAACAGTTTTAGGAGTTACTCTATCAGCCCAGATTGCGCTTAACAATGCATTATGCCAATTTTTATGGTTTTCGGAGACCGTTCTCTTGATAATTTTGATCAGATTTTTATTAGTTGATTCTGCCAAACCGTTGCCTTGGGGGTAATAGCTGGAAGAGTATTTTAATTTAATTCCTTTTTCTAGAGAGAAATCACTCATTTCAAGAGACAAAAAATAAGAAGCATTTTCAAATACTAAGCATTTAGGGATACCAAAACGAGTAATAATATTCGAATTCAAGAAGGATATCACCTAGCTGGTATTTACAGCTTTTAATGGGGCAGCCTCGAACCAACTGGTGAAGTAATCTGTGACTGTTATGATATATTTATGCTGTTGCGAGGACGGCGGATTGATTGGGCCTATAATATCTAGACCCCACTGCTAAAAAGGGGAGTCTACCGAGACTAGTTGCAAAAGGAAAGCTGGTTTCTGTAACCGTCCAGATGCTTTTTGACAAATCACGTACTTGTGACATAAAGCATGAGCGTCTTTAAAAAGGGTAGGCCAGTAATAACCTGCTCTTAATATTTTATGGGCAGTGGTGTCTCCACCAAAATGCCCACCAGCTTCTCCTGCATGCAATTCCAATAAGACTTTTTCTGCTTCATCTTTCTCAAGACAACCCATTAGTACTCCATCAAAATTTTGATGAAACAAAATACCATTAATCAGCTGAAGAGAAGCAAATTTTAATCTTAGTGCTCTCCTTTTAGTGGGATCAAGGTGACGGGGAGCTGATCCGTGTATAAGAATTTTTTTTATGTCATCATACCAGGGACTAACAGGGTTTTGTGCATAGCAGATTTGATCCTGATAGTGTTGTCCTGGATTTAACATATCATTTTCCTCTTGCTGTCCTACAGCTGAATCAACGACCAATTTTCATAAACCTTGGCCTCTCACAATTTGTGCTGGGGTGATTTCTATGTCATATTCTTGTAGGGATGTGACCCAGTTTTCTCTTTTTTTGCCTAGTTCTTTCTGTACTAATAGATTTCTGACAACCGGGTAAGGGACAATGATTTTTGTCTTAGATTTCAACAAATAAGATCAGAAGTTTTTTACTTCTTTGAAAACAACATAGGTTTGTTGATCTACTGCTGGGTAATTAAGTTCTGCCCCTTTGAAGGCTGAACTCATAAAGGCGATTGGGACTTCATTGTTTTTAGCATTCTTTTGAGTTAGGACGACAACGTATGAATGGTCAGAGGCAAACGTGTAGAGGGTAAAATCTTGGGAAAAGTCGGGGCTCATTAGAGAAGCAACGTCTATAATGGCCTTTTTTTTTGAATCAAAATCTTGACTTTCTAAGGGTCCCCAATGGTACTGTAATTTTTTTTTTATTAAGTTTTGTAATGGCCTCACCATTTCTGAAAAGCTGGGGATGAATCTCCTAAAAAAGTTTATCTATCCTAAGAAAGATTTCATGGACTTTTTTGACGAGGGAGGGGGCAGTTTCGAAATGACTTGAGCTGTTTCAGGGTCAATAATCATCCCTTTGCTCGATACAATGAATCCGAGGATTTTACTGCGAAGATAGATTTTTTTGGATTTAGAGAAATGCCGTACTTACAACATTGCTGTAGAATGGATCTTAAATGAGCTAGATGATCTTATTTATTTTTCGAGAAGACAGTGACGTCATCCAGGTAAACTATGACAGATTGATTGATTAAGCCTCAGAAAGAGATGTCCATCGCTCTCTGGAAAGTGGCACCGATGTTTATGAGTCCAAAAGGGCATCTTTCTATAATCATAGGTCCCCCATGGAGTACGGAAGGTGGTTTTGAGTTGGTCTGGTGGAGACATAAGAACTTGGTTATACCCTGAAAAACCATCCAACAAGGATAATCTTTTGGAGCCAGATACCTGTTAAAGGATTTGCTCCATGGGAGGGACTAGGTAGCTATCTTTATCAGACGCTCAGTTTAAATTTTAGAAATCGACACATAGTCGGATTTCACCACTCTTCTTTCTCACTGGGACAAGATTAGAGACCCATTGTGTGTGCCTAACTGGGAAGATTATTTTAGCGTTCAGGAGTTTGTTTAATTCTTTCTTGACTGTTGGTTCGAGTTTCGGGTGCATCTTTCTTAACTTCTGTTGGAAGGGTTTGGTTTGGTTTTTGATGGGAATAGTGTGTTGTATGATGTTAGGGTCAAAGGTCTTTAGGTCGTCATATGTCTAGGCATAGACATATTTGAATTCCTTAAAAAAATTAATGAAAGCTACCTTTTCTTGCTCAGAACATCCCAACCCGAAATTGACGCACTGTGGATTATCTTTAGTTCCTAAATTTAATTTTTCGTACGTCAAGGAAGAACTATTCGTTTTACAATTCACTGATTTTCTGAATTTATCATGAAGATCATAAATTTTTTCTAATTTAACCACAAATTTTGGGATAGCGTTTACCATGTCCGATGTAAATTCCGGGGGATCTTGGATCAGGTATTACCGTAAAGTCGCGCAGATTTTCGTCATGGGTGCCTTCGTCGATCACTGTGCCCTGGAAAGTTTCTTCCATGTGCAGAAAACTGATGATCTGCTGATCATCATCGAATACTCTCCAATTTGTAATGTTGTCTGGGACGGATTGTCTGAACAACAATTCGACCGAAAATGCATTCGGAGATAGGCCTTATGCGGGGATAATTTTTGAAGCGATGTTAGCTAGCAAATCAACTTCAGTGTTATTCAATCTAGGAATAGAATTTATTTTAAATGCAGAAAACTTGTTCATCAAATTCCATACCTCGGTCTAATATCATTTTTGGTGCGAAGATAAACAGTGGATAGAATTTTTTACCTATCTAACCACTATTTCTGAATCACCAAAAACAGTGAAATTTTGAATGTTTAAATCCAGTGCTTTTCTGAGACCTTGCAAAAGTGCCTCATATTCGACCGTGTTATTTGTACATTCAAATTCTAAATGGAAAGAAATCTAGGTCTTGTTACCTACTGGATCAATGAGCACGCATCCTGCACCTGCTCCTTCCTTGGATTTTGACCCATCGAAATAAAGAGACCAGATCTTATTTTCATCGGGTACATGTGACCATTGAGAGGAAGCTGTTGGCTGCGTACATGTCAAAATTTCAGACTGTTGTTCAAGATTAGTAATAGGAGAGGTTTCAGCCATGAAATTGCCGAAAAAAGTGTCCATCACCTATATTTCAGGTGAATCGACAGAAGCAATAAATTGTTCATTGGGATTGTTTAAATCAGTTACCATGAGCTTAAGATAATGTTCACGATTTACCTTGATCCTATTAGGCTTCCCATTCTCGGGCAGCAATAAGTGAGACCAATCCGTTGCAAAATAGCCGTGTAATTGTTCTGACCAATCCCTTCTTAAAAACAAACCATACACTTTTGGGATATCTACAACAATAATATCAATCACTTGATGGACTTTAGGATTAGATGATAATCTGATGAGCACATCTTTCAATTCACCTATTACTTTAACGTTAGTTCAATCAAGATGAATAATTTTCAAGATGGATGGTTGAACTTCGCCATTAATTTTTTGACAGACAGACCAAGGCATTACGTTAGATGATGCTCCTGAATCTACCATACAATTATGTACATTCCTATCGAAAATTTCAAAAGTTAACAGGAAGGGAGGGACATTTCTGCGAGTATTAACAGTAGAAGTCTACTATTTTTTAATCACAGCCCTTGAAACTAATTTGTCTATATTTGTTACACTTTTTACAGGAAGGTCTCTTTTATCTTGGGGCTCAGATGTGGTTTTGGCGGAGACCTTTTGAGGTGTTTTGGTGCTATTTTCAGCAATTTTATTGCTGTTCAGATTGTTGTTCTTGTTGTTTTCTGCAATATTCTGCAACATCTTTTGCAATAGAAAAGGAAATTTTAATAATTCATAAACAGAAATGTTAGACCTAAGTTTCTTTAGATCCTCAATCAAATCGTATTCTAAATTTGGGGCTGATGAATTTTGTTTAGTTTCAACAGATTTGGACTATTTTGGAGGCACGGTAGTTTCAGTTTCAAAAGAAGGCTTGTTTGTTGTTTTACTCCTAGTGTTGTAAGGATGTACTGTTTCGAAATTAACCTGAAAAATGCTATTTGAAAAATGTCCAAAAATGTTTGGAGAGGGATCCTCTTCTTCTACAGTCTCTTGTTCAACTACTTCTTTAGGAATTTCGGGAGGCACTAGGTTTTCATGTGCCTCTAGAATCGTCCGAATAACAAACTGTAAGATTTCTAAGTTTAGGCCTTCAGAAGTTGGGTTCGGTTGGTTTGTGGGAAAAGGATTCCTGAAAGGGGGTTTATAAGGCCCTCTACTTGAAGAGGCTTCTTCGACTGATCTTTTTAAATCTATAACCTAATTGGATAACTTCTAAATGACTTTCTGCAAGTTTTCTAGATCCGAATTTTCTAATTGGGATTTGTTTGGGGGAGGTCTTTGAAGGATTTCGATTTTCTTCTTGGAGGACGAGGGGTTTTCAAATTCGTTAGAGGTACAGTCCTTTAAGCTGAGAATATCTTTCTCAATTTGACTCACCTCTTCGAAGGCTTCTAAAAATGTGGCTTTCTTGGACCTCTTTACTCAAATGGTTGTGTTTTGATGTAAGTCTTTCATATAGTATCCTACAACAAGATTTTCGACAGGCATCAAATCTGTGGGGATTCAGTTTTTTAGTGTCAGGAACCTTTGATTAAAATATTTTATCTTTTCTTTAGGGTTCATTTTTAAACTCGAAAGTTCCATGACTAGAACTTCAAGGGATTTGTCATTTTCGAACTTCTCAAGGAAACAGGACTCGAATTTATCCCATGACACGATAGTGTGGGGTTGTTGTGCAAAATAACATGTAGAGGCATTTCCTTCAAAGGTGTAGGGAAACAATCTATAGACTACGTCTTCGTGTTCAACACTACGGAATCTAATGGCTAACATAAAAATTTTGATGTGATCTTCAATGATCTGTTTGGAGTCCCTGTCAAACTTAGGGAGCCATTTCTCCAGGTGTTTGGGCAAAGGATGCTGAGGCCCAAGTATGGCCACTGCATCTTGGTCGAGCCAAGGTATGGAAGGATTGTTTGGATTTTCCATAGGTGTGGGTGGTGTTGAAGGCTTAGACGAGGAGCTTCCTTTGTCAGATGAATCTCCTTCGGAAGAAGAAGGAGATGAAGGTGGTGGTGATGGTGGAATACCAGATCCTCCTGCTGCAGGAGTAAGGATATGATCTGGGTCTGTAGGATTTAAAGTGAGATCAGTAGCTCTGAGTTGTTCCSTGATATTAGAGAATTCTAATGGTTGGATCAAAGGTCGACCTGGTTGYCTGATATGGGCTAAGGAACTATGTGTTCTTACGAGGGATTGATGAACAATTTCTTCAATGTCAGATCCTGTGGGATTTGGTGTTGTTGGTTCAACAGCTGTTTGTGGAATATCGTTGGATGTGGTTGTTGTTTGGGAGACAATATTTCCGTCGGAACGAATTCTTGTCACTATAGGTGAGTGGGTGTGTGGGGGAGGAGTCTTGCGACCTCAACATGCCATCAATAGTTGTCAGGCCCTCCTTCTAGCGCCATTTGTTGACGAGCAAAATTGACTGCTCATCAACTGGAGGAGTGGATCCGATATGGGGTTGTCTAATTAACCCAAGCCGTTTGGATTAATCCACTCCGACGAGTTTTGCGGCTCCGTTGGCCGATCTAAGTCTTAAAGAAAACGAAAAAATAAAATTAAAGGAAATACAACAACTTAATAAATAACAATCGCTGAAATCTATATATAGATCTAATATATATTTATAGTTTAACTAACTAATATTTACAATATAATTCTAGTTATCATATGCACAATATATATAAGTAATTCTATTTCTAATATATATGTAATATGTACAAGCTACGAATTTTAATCTAAATCTGCGAAAATCGAATGTAATTGATTTTTTTAAACAACAGGAGAGTTGTTATCCAATCTTTTTTATTTGTTTTCTTTTATATTTAATAAATCAAACTGCCCAATTTAATAAAAGAAATAGTAGATAATGAAAATGTTTTAACTACATGGAACTTCTATATCTATTGTATTAATGAAATTAAATAACAAAGCTGACCTGTTATCGCATCCGATATCTGTTCAATGCGTAGCATCCAATCACCTTATCCGACGAGGTAAACCTGCACCAGATCCTGAAATTGCCCCTGATAAATGTGAAGCAATAATGATGGAATTCGAACGACAGAACATACAAGAGATACGATCACAACAATCTCATGATTTCACAAGCAGTCACATTGAGATAAATCCTACTGTGAGAACTTGTGTATACACTTTCCATAGAATATGAAGATAAATCTCTTAATTCCAAGTTTGAACAAAATGATTATTGTGTATTAAATCTGGAACATAAAACATGGATAATATATAAATTTGAATCTATCAACTTGTAGTAAATCATGATAGCTAAAGCAATCATAATCTAATTGCAAATTGAAACAATCACGACTTGAATAAAAGCACAACACTGAAAAGCTAAATCTGTGACAAATATTATATTTCATTCAAGTCCGTAAATGAAAAATCCATAGTCTTGCCCCAGGCATAGACGATCCCAGGTTTACAAAATAACATGGTTATATAGGTTCCAAGAACAAAATGTTTCTTGTTGATAATACCAAATCTGTTCCAAAAATATGGGGGATGCAACCTCCCTGATTTTACTTGATATCAAAATACAAACAACCTAATCTATTTACTTAAAAACACAAAGATGGTATGGTTGGAAGATCCCAACAGTGCTTCATATCTCTTTAAAAATCATGGGTTCCTGTTAACAAATAAAAATGGGAAGATTTTAGATGTGTTTTCAACTGTTAAAACAAGCAATTCGAAATTTTCTAACTAGCTACATAATCTTACAATTCTGTAGCTAGTTATAATTACCGCTACAATCATATTTTATTCAACAAACGAAACAAAGTAATTTTTTATAAGAAAAGTAATCTATTCTAACAAATCATATACTCTAAAGATCATACCTCAAATCATGGGATTAAAACATAACAAGCAATCTTGGAGTTTACTATTGCTGTCGCTGGCTCTACATTCTTAAAAATGATATATCCTGTAGTTTTAGGCGTTTTTCGTTTGCTTGAGCTATGGATTGGAGTCTATTTTTCTCATTTATCAAAGAATTCACTTGGTCCTACAAAGATTTAAGCCTGGACTATAGTAAAGGCATATCCGTGTAATACCTGTCGATCCAAGATCGACATTCATCACACTGTGGCTGTAGAGACTGTGTATTGGCACTGATATCATTAACGATTGGATAATCCTCCATGCGAAAGGTAGGTTTGTCACAGAGTTGGATTCCGGGAAAATCAGGATTATCCTTTAGACACGGTGGTAGGTTGGTAACATAATCATAGGGTCTGTCAGGGCAAAGTCTGTAAGACAATGGATACTCTTCGGTCAAGAACCTTTCAATTTCTGAATCCGAGTCTTCACTTAATTCAATCGTATTGTTTGTGTCTGCACAGGGTTTGGATTTGCTTCAAGAACACCATGAAATCAAACGGCCAGGCCTTTTATTCTTGTAATTAACATCGACGTTTCCCTTAAGCTTCTTCCCTGTGGTTTTTTTAGCAGTCTTAGTGCAACTCTTAGGGTGCGAACCCGGTTGAGTGTCCGGTTGAGTAGAATCAGGGTAGGTTGAGGGTTCAAAATTAGGGGTAGGATCACAGGGTAGGAGTGGTGGAGAAGAGGCTAGTTTCACAAGGGTTTATGTGATAATAGGATTATCAACCTGTCCTAACTCACTACGGCCAAAGCCATTTCATAAAACAAAAGCATCCCAACAATCGTTGTGTAATTGCAACTGATGTTCAAGGACAATCTTAATTAAACCATGATGGAATAAACTCAAATCAGACTTCTGCCTCCTAAAACATTTTCCCATCTTGTACAGACTTCTAATGAGGAAGTAGGGCACATTCAACGGGAAGTCAATGAAGCTCATCAACAATCGCAAATGATATAGAAAAACTAACCCAAATCTGCCTTCACACATAATGAAATTTTTTACAATAGCAAGAAGGTCATGCCACCTGGGTTTTAAAGATGAGATAGGCATACCTTGGTCGCAACTAGTAATTTTCCGTGAGGTGAACATCAAGGTCCAAGGAACCTCTTCAACTTTTGCATTCTTAAACCATTTTTGCCCAACATCTGGTAAATCGATATCTTGGCTTGAGAACTCCTCAATTACCTCTAGATGCATGTCACCTATATTCACTATGCATCCATCGAAGGTCAATGCGAACTCTTGGGCAACTCTCAAATTGAAACCCTTAAAATTTTTGATGAACAGAAGCCAACCGTTCCTCTCTAAATCGTCCCTGGTGTTGTCATAAGATAGCAAGATTTGGATTCCATTGGGCTCGATCCTTACCACTGGATCCATGGCGAACAAAAGGGAATCAACATAGAACTCGAAGGTAGGGTTTGATAAAAAAAAAAAAAACACAGAGCCATAGCCCCGAAGAAAACAATGCTGACAATTCAAAATGGTAGGGAGAGGCATTAATCACCATGTGTGGGAATGAGATGGTGAATCCCGAGGCCATACAAAGTAGTAATATCACATTGTACTTCACATGAAACCTTGGGTATGCATAAGGATGTAAGAACTCGAAAACCATAGAACACACATTCATGACTTGATTACAAGGTAAATGTATCAAATAAACATAAACAATTTTATGAATCAAAACCCCATTAATATTAATCGAATATTGGTGCATAGAGGTATTTTACTTATGTAACCAAGGAACGTTTAGGACCAAGGGGTTATAAACAAGGAAAACAATTATGTTCATAGCAAAATACGACAATTCGACAATAGACCATATGAATAATTATCCTTTGATAAAAAATCGAAAGAAAGTGTCAATTCCAGCTGCGAGTTTTCATGCTTACAGTCATGAAAACAAAAATCGAAAGGAAGGTATGTAAAAAGAGACAAGTGATAAGTGTCGTTACTCATGATGAGTAACGAAAATTTAGAGACCCTGTGTAGACAGCTTATAAACAATAGAAATAACATTATTGTTGCCAACAACCTGAAAGTGAAAATGCATCCCATGAAATTCATGATGAGGACACAAGGAAGGTGAATCAATAATGGAGAAACGCCAACTTTGGTTTGAAGAACAACCACGTTCCTAAGATTGATATGAGGAAGTTTGATCGCAAGGACACAATCACATGGATACTTCAGATGGAGCAATTCTTTGATCTCCATAATGTGCCACATACACAAAAGGTATAGATTGATTCTTTATATTTAGAACCTAATCAATTTGTATGGTATCGATGGATTTTTTCTCGCAAATCACTCATCACTTGGACAATTTTCACGAAATAAATGATAGCACACTATGAGGATACAAGGAGTAATACCTTCTTTAGCCAATTAATAAATCTCAAGCAAAAGGGTTTAGTTACCAAGCACATTGAGAACTTCCAAAGATTGAATATAAAGGTAACCGATATTCCAGATGAGCACTTGATTGATGTATTCATAGGAACTTTAAAGGATAACATTCAACATGAGGTTTGCCTTTGGGAACCCAAATCAT
>SNQJ01S0095463.1:40218-57300 GCA_010110895.2 Picea sitchensis | reverse complement strand
AAAGTCTGTAACTTATTCAATTCTTTTGATCATATCTTAATAGAAATACTCTTTTCTCATCCAATTGATATCTTGAAAATATTTGAATTATTATTCCATGGGAATATTTGTTATGAATGTTAATGGATTATGCTATTGAATGTGATAACATCATATATTATCATCATATGTGTTTTTTGCTTGGTTGTTGAGGACTAGTTGCAGGTATATTGCTTTGGGTCAAGTGCTCAACGATCGAATTCATCGAATGTCTCGACGAGGTAGGCCCTTTATCTTGTCTTGATAGTATATTTGTTTATATAGCATACTTGGGAATAGAGTTGATTTTTGTATTCATTTCCATATATTGTGGTTTTCCCCTAGCCATAGAGATATTTTCGTCGTAACATAATTGGAGACCATACTAGGGATAAAATATTCTTTCTTTGGGGTTTGGAGTTTTTTTCTCCTTAGATTACTCTTGTTCATATTGAGTTTCTTGTTGCATGATTGTTTGACATCCCTTGTTCACTCTAGGTTTGAGTCTTTCAGCCTTATCCTTAGCCTAGTTATGTTTTTTACACATATACACGTGTGCTTGCTTGAAATTTCTGTATATATGCGTGTTGTACTTCTGCAATCTACGTACATATGCGCTTTTACCTTGAACAGTCGCGTACATCAACCTCTTTTTCTTGATTTCTAGGTTTGGTGGTTGTTGGGTAGGTTTTTATGATTCCTGAGTCTTCTTGTGTCTCCACAGTGACTGTTAAGTCTCTATGGGATGACAGGAAACCTGTCTTTTGTTGAATTTTTGGGTGGTGCCTTTCTCATCACCTTTTCATATTGATTGTTCGTGTACATTGGGCTGTGTATTTTTCTCCTTGGTATTCTAATTGAGTTGTCTCTTTCTATACACATTAGAGTCTTTATATATCAAGTTGTTCTTTAGTCCATGCATTTTAATTTTTCCTATATTGAAAATACAAAAATATTAGGCATTTTACATTGATTGACATTTTTATCTTTTGATTCTTTTTCATTTATCTTAGGGCATGTAAAGAAAGATTGCATTTTTATTCAGAATTGTAGAATTGAATTGAAAATTGCATGTTTTAGGAAGCATATCATTCATTGGAAATTGAATTTAGGACTTTGCATTGTATTGATATTTAATTTACTTGTTGAATCAGAAAATCACTAGTTTCACGACCTCACCTTTTGAGTAAGCACGACCATTAAAATTAACGCTATAATTTAAAATTGATTAGTAATGATTTTATTTTCTAGGGTGCACAAACTAGCTTAGGATTTTGTGCCTTGGAATAGGATTTTGTGAGTAAACTTCTCCAAGGCTATTAAATCAACATATGTGTTTGACTAAGGGAGTGGAGAAATCCATTATATAATCGGTAATATTAGGACGCTCCACTTACATCAGAGTTAATCATGAGGTCATGTGAGGTTAGTTGAAGGGATATCTCCCCGATACCTTCTTAGCGTCAGAGATATTTCTGGGGATCTATTTGTATATGGGGATCTTGTCAGTGCCCTTACCTTAGTGAGAGGCAGTGTTTTCAAGGTTTGGGCTTTGCTACCTTTCCCATATGGTGGACCCGACTTACGAATTTTATCATGTGCATCGGTTATACAGTGGTTGCTTAGTTGCTTGACTTAGGTGCCACATAGATTACTTGCATGGGTTATTTTGTAGGTAACCTGGGTCAGATAAGGGTCGGACAACACATAACCTTTATGGAGGATTACCTCTTTAGGGGGATCTGACTGACTGGTTGTTAAGCCCATGAGGGCCCTTATAACTAATTATGTTACCTCCGATATTTAGCAAGGAGTCTCAGGCCCCTCTTGGGTGAGGCATACCTACTTTGGGGAGGGAGACCCCTTTCAGCCACTTTATCGTGTTTGTGTGCATATGGGTCATTTGATTATATTTGTTGTGCTCTTTGATTACTATCTGGCATTAGGATTGTTTTTTATATATTGTGTCTTAATTCATCGTGGAGTTGGACCATCTTCCCCGCCGGTCTCATCGCCTGTTACAGTTACCACTGGATTTCGAGTCTTTTCCTTATAAAAGGCGTAGATTTATTAAACATGGTACACACACCTCCAATTTTTAGACTTGTGATTCTACAAGGATGAGTAATGATCTGATTCATCAAAATGCTAGGAGCCCCTCAACTCCAACACCTACTATAGTTAATGGCACCCATTCGACTCCTGCAACCACAATGGTTGTAGTGCAGGAGGAGCCTATCATCATTGATGCTCATCCTATAGTGAATACTCGACCTATTGTCATGAACACATTTGGGTCTCTCGGTCACTCACCGGGCTATATTGTTCAATCCATCCCTATGGCCTCTAGTCCTTTTTCCTATGGTATACCGAATTTTACTTCACAATTTTCAAACTCCATCCCAGCTGTTGGACCTAATGCTATCATTGGACTTGGGGGAACACATCCTACTTATACTTATTTCTCATTTGGTGGCTCTCATATCCCTCAAATGACTCCTACTATGGGAGGAATTCCTTCTTTTAACCCCAGGTCTAACCCTGTCATTTATGGGTGGAGCAACCAACCTGGTAGACAAGATTCTGCTCAAGTTTCTTCCTATATACACACCTCCTTAGTGTCGATTCTGACCAACACATTTGGCATGACGAATCCACCTTTATCCTCCATATTCACACTCGAAGGAGGTCAGTTTCACACCTTGGGAAACCCCCAACTAGGATCCACTTCGGCTGGGGAAAATGTTTATAACCCCCATCAGAAAATTCCTACTGGAATGATGCCCAACCAACCTCTTATGAATCATCTTGGAGGAAGGTATTACAATCCCGAATAGGGCCATGGTGCTTACCAAAACCCTGTATGGGATAAATTTCCCCAAACACAATCTTTCCGAGGAGCTTAGGGCCAGATGTCGCAACCCGGTATCCCTTTTCTTTCCACGCTTAATCTGTCAGACTTGTCTAAGTTGATGAAAGATCATGTGTGTCATGATCCTACATGACCCCCTATTCCCACAAAGCTTCCTTCAAATATTCCAAAATTCAAAGGTAAGAATGGGAAGGATCCTAGTGATCACGTCACCACCTTTCACCTATGGTGCTCTTCAAATTCCCTTAATGACCATTCGATTCGGTTAAGATTATTTCAATGCACCCTTATTAGGGTTGTTACAAAATGGTATATTAATCTACCTAGGGGGGAATACGGTACCTTTAGTCAGATGGTGCTAGCCTTCCTTAACCACTTCCAATTGTCAATTCGTTACGATGTTGGCCTAGAAATTCTGTCGACCTTATGCCAGGACACAACCACTCATATCTTCGATCACATCCAAGAGTGGCGTAAACGAAAGAGGTTGATCAAGACCTTCATTCCCCCATATTTTATGTTAGAATGGTTCCTTAAGTATTTACAACCTCCTATCTAGAAGGATGTAGCTACATATGGGGTTACATCTAAGGAAGAATAAATATTCAAAGCCCAGTAGTTAGATCTTATATATGTTCAGATTGGGATGTTATACCAGATTCTTCTGGATGCATTGAGGTCAAAATATGACCCTAGGAAAAATCCTAGACCTCATGTTGATGTCATTGTAGGCTCCACCAATGTGAAATCTGCAGAATCGGTGAGAAGTACCACACAAGATAGAAGGACCTATTCCAGATAAAGAAGAAGGATCACCCTCAAATCTTAGGAAAGAATCTCAAAAGAGCGAAGTAACTATGCCAAAAACAGATAAGAATCAGAATGGAAAACGAAATACCAAGAAGAAGCTCACTGGGAAGAATTCTAGGAAGCTAAATAAGAAGAGAGCTAAGATTGAAAAGTTACAGAAGGTTCTAGAGGGAACTTCGCAGAAGGAAAATTTGCAAAATTGGAACTTCGTCGGAATATCAAAACAACGTCACAGGGAAATTTTCCATGGCAAAGCAATATAGTCATTTGGACCAATATAACCGTTCGACCGACCCACCAAACGGGAAGAAAGGAATTTATGGTTCGCCACTAGACCATTGGACCACTGTAACGAACATAATAGAGTTAATGAAGGCTTCTCGCTCGTTGTAATAGATCTGTTACCAAGTTCTCTATTTATCCCATCACGCCATGCACCAAGAAAACTTTTGATAACTGTGAATCTGAGCCCATGAACTTGTTTATTTTACACAGTGATCATTACACCATTTCCCTGTATCCTATTGCAGTGTCTAAGTTACTCCTCAAACCTGAATATTTTCAACTCCAAGTGTGTATGTCAGACAAGTTGAGCGTTGCAGAGAAATTTTTTGAAGAAATTATGATAGACCTCATGACTGAAAGAGTCATGCCAATGTCTATAGGTGTACAAGTGTCATCGACGAGAGGAAAACAAGCCTCTCCGTCGACTGCTCATGGAACCAGACCATCCCGACCATCAACAGAAAAGAGAACCAAGCATAAAGACGACCTCGCAAATGCAAAATGGATTCCAACCATATTACCTGATTACATTCCTCCTCTGGCTGGCATAGTGAATCGTGATAGTGTACCGTGTGATTTTGAGTACACCATGGTCACTACATACCTCTCGAAGGGGATACATGCAGTTCGAACAAACCAGGATAAGATTGCAACACTGAAATCCAACAACTTCAACCTTGGAGATAACAATGTCTATGGTATGCTCACCCAATACACGTACCTAACTATAAAAAAAGGGAAGAACTCAAAGATCATCCCTCAACAGTGGACTATGTACCTCAGGTAGTCTACCCTGCTGAATGTCATGAAGATCCCACACTTCAGATGACACCAGGAAGTCAATGCATGTGTCAAGTTTCTACTGTCGTGTTACCACGATGGTTACTTATGGCTAGACTGTCGCATTATAGTTGACCCAACATTGATCCACAGGATCACAGGCCTGAGTATGAAAGGACCTGACCTATAGGAATTTCATCTAGGAAAAGATGCATATTGCACACTAGCACAAAAGATCAAGGAAACCTATGGCGATGTCGAGAATGGAACAAGAGGCTACAAGGTAGCTTCCATCCAAAGTGGCGTAGTGCACCTTACATGCCAACTGATCACTGGAAATTTAGTAAGAAACAACTGACCTACTCAGGTCACCGTCTTTGTCATTGACCTCACAGGGAAGTATGTAGAAGGACTACAGGTGAACTGGGTGAAGTACCTAGTTAACCAATCGGAACTATATTACCAAGAAGCGCAGGATCACGGTTATGAATTTCATTTCAGCTGGCTCCTGGTCCTCATCGCATTTTTTTCCTTGGAGATGCTGGAAGGAGCGACCTTCCCCAACATAGAGCCATTTGAACCACTTGCCATGAAGTTAGATACCCTGTGGAACTCAAGTGATATGAACAAACAATGGCAGTCAAATGATGTATTTCATACATACTACCTCTAGATAAAGTGAGCCATTGAAGCCGAGCCTTGCATGACCCCAAACACCTTGCGAAGGTTTCAACCTCTGATGAATTTCAGCACAGATCGACACTTCATCTACATTACATCACAAGTAGATGAACATCAAGAGCATCTCCAGGCATATTACAAACTTTCATAAGAAGACCTTGAGGAGATCACTAAGGAGGACTCAGCGGACCTCCTTATTCTAGTAGATCCTCCAGAGATGTCTGATTCTAACAGGACATAAACTGTGCATAATACACCTGGACCCAACAAAAAGAAGAAGACTAAATAGGTCCAATACCTAAGAAGCACCTCAGATAAGACTACTTCCATATCACCTAAGCAAGGTGGTGATGAAAACACAGAAGATATGAAGGACATATAAGCTTAACAAAATAAAGGCGAAGTAACACCACCGAGAGATGAGACTGACCCCCTAAGGAAGAGGAAGGTTTCTCCCCATAAACCCTCCTTGCGGAAGAAATCAAAAGCTACTATGACCAAGATGCAAACTGCCCTCACCTCCGATGACTTTGACTTCATCATATCATCCTTGAACGATGCTTCACTGGAAATAGAATACAAACAAGTAGCCAAGTAGGAAGAAATGTATGATAGGATTGAAGTCAAACTCTGAATGGTACAATAAGATCTTCATTCCTATCATACAGTCTCCATTGTGCCTCTGCCATCGAGAGAACCAGGGTTGGGAGATGAGCCAACCCAACTCCACCAACTAGCTAATACTGTTAAAGCTCACCTTCATTGAGCATAAGAGGAAACAGAGCAAGCCACCCAGGATTTGGCACAAGTGCAAGGAGTACTTGTAGAGAAGCGTTGAACTGCAAAACAGGAAAATATTTCTCTCCAAGCAAAGTTCAATGAAGAAAAAGAACAGATACAACAAGGAAAAGAACAGTTTCTCGCGGAGCAACTCAAAGTGAAAGAAGCTATCAACAGAGCACTTCTCTCTGTGACAGTCGTAGAAATAAAGGGAGAGGACCGAGTCACAAAGCAAGTAGAGAAGCTCACAGAATTTATTCATCAACTACAACAACGTATAGCATACTTAGAGCTTGATGCAGTGACCGAGGCTCCATAGGATGTTAGGGATCAAAGAGAAGCGACTGCTCGAAACACAATTGAACGAATACAATCCCTTGCTATGGAATGCAAGAAACTCACCGATCGTAGTGCCCAGACGTACGAGAAACTCACTGAGAATACAGAACTGAAGGAGGTGGAGTTGCAGCTCCAAGAGGTGAAGTATCAAGCTGAAAATATACAGGCGCAGCTGAAGCCCATATCAACTGTGGAAAAATGAAGCGCTCCCAAGAGCATCTTACCACCCAACAATAGATCCACACTATCCATAGTAGAGTTATGGAAGTAACTCATAGGCTCCAACCTGTACAATATAAGGCCTATCAATTGTTAATAGAGGTCGAAGGATGAGGAGCAGAACTGGAGTAGGTTGTCACTAAAGCTGAACAGTGCCTCGAGGGACCTGTGAATGAGGTAGTTATCCAAGAGTTTGTTGAACAAGAGGTCATGGCACAATAGCAAGTCGAAGCAGATCAAGTCCATCTCAATTCTTTCTAAGAACAACTACCCAGATCCGAGTGACTCGAGAAGTGTCATAGGTGAGTGTTGGGGGCCTGTTGGCCCTTGACCAATTTTTGGGAGATCCTTGGTCAAGTTTGACCTATTTTGGGACTTCGACGGCATTTCGAAGACAGAGCGCAAGATGAAGCAGAGATGATGGGATATAGGACCCTTTTTGGGTCTTTTTTGGGATTTGGGATTATGTAACGGGTATGGGATGTTGGCCCATGGGTTTACCCATGTTAAGGCCTATTTTGTAAAGTATAAATAGATGTCCAGGAAATGTAAGGAGCAACATCTATATGATGTAAGGTAGTTGGATAACTGCTAGATCTATGTGATTGAAGGATTGTAAGTGCTCTATGCATACTGTTTGAAGCTTGCAGAGCTGAGTGCAAGTGACTATAGAAGGCTTAGTGTTGTATCCTAGCTCAGGGAAGAAATATCTAGCGAACTACACAGATCTCATGTTCTATGTTGAGTAGGGTGGGGTTTTGAGGCTCTCTGCATGTAACCTATTGAAGAAGCTAATAAAGAAGAAGAGTTGGTGGACGTAGCCCCAGGGTGGGGGTGAACCACATAAATACTATGTTATTCTTCTTTGTGCCATGTGTTGATATGTTTATTCCCTTATTTGCTAAGTTCTTTGATATATATAGATGGATCTATTTATTCTTTTTGCTAATGATGTATATGTATGTAGATCTTACCTATGTGAATGTTCTTAGTGCTTGAATCTACTAGATCTAATCTACTTCTCTATGATAAGTGCTTATATACACTAGATCTGGATGAATGATGCGATTCTCTGTTTTATCTGTGTAGTAGATAATGGTTAAATATTGATGAACTATCAATGCTAAGTGCTCTTTTAAGTATTACAATCACATATCTATGTCCCAGCTAAGGTTGTAGACACCTATGTCCTACAACCACCCCTGCCTCTACCTTGAGTGAGACTTCATCATCTTCGTAGGTGTTTCCGAAAGGGCCGATAGTTAGGGTTTAGTTGGTGCATTGTTGTAGAATTGAACCCTAGGTCTTCCCTTGTACCAACAAACACCCCTTTTATCTAGAATGAGAAAGACCAGGAATCCTTCGATGCTTTGAAGAAAGCCTTGGTATCGACACCTATGTTGAATTCTCCTGAATATAGTAGGGATTAATTTATTTATGTTGTCGTGTCTGAAGAGATGATTGGTGTGTTTTTGGTTCAAGAGGATGATGAGATCCACGAGCAAGTCATATACTATCTTAGTCGAAATATAGTCAGTCCTGAGCCCAATTATTCTCATGTTGAAAAGCTAGAGTTGGTTGTTGTTCACACAGTCCAATGATTATGCCATTATATATTGTTGTGAAACACTATTGTGGTTGTCGATGTCAATCCATTTCAATACTTCCTTACCATTCATATCATAGGGGGAAAATAAAATAAATGGATTGTCATTTTACAATAATTTGATCTCGATTTTGCTTCTGTGAAATCCGAGAAATCACTCGTCTTTGCAGAGTTAATATATGACTTCCCACAATTGGATAAGGATGTTATTTATGTTTATTCATTTGTGGATGAACACATTTTTCTTGTCTCGTTGTCTAACCCCTAGTATGAAGTCATTTTTCTCTATCTTCAAACTTTGAATTTTCCTCAGCATCTCTCACGAGATGACAGATGACATGTATGATAACAAGCTAAGAATTACATTATCATCGGTGACCCTTTGTATCGTCGAGGAATATACAATATCCTGTATCATTTTTTAACTCATGAAGAAGTCGAGTCAGTTCTAAACGATTTCCACAGTGGGGCTTGTGGTGGTCATCTATTCGAGCTTGCGACAGGCTAGAAAATTTTGCGAGTTGGTTATTTCTGGCCATTTATATTTAAATATTTCATTGAAGTGGTTAAGAAGTGTCACCCTTGCCAGGTGTTCACTCAGAAAATGTGCTCGCATCCAACCCCTCTTCATCCAGTCATTACGATTGTTCCCTTCACCAAGTGGGGGGTGGACTTTGTGGATTTCAACCCAACTTAGGCTGGGGAGCATCAACACATTATCATGGTCGTAGAATACTTTACCAAGTGAGTTGAGGCCATGCCTACAATTAAATATGATGGGAAGATTGTCTCCTTCTTTGTATTTAATCAAATTATTTCCAGGTTCGGTACCTCGAGTGAGATTGTCACTGATCATGGCAGTCACTTTCAGAATGAAATGATGGAAGAGATATCATCCAAGATGGTGTTTAAGAATGGTCATTCTTCCCCTCACTACCCCAATAAAATGGATAGGTAGAGGCCATCAACAAGTCTCTCAAGGAAATTTTGCATAAAATTGCCAGCCAGAGTAAATATCACTAGAATATTATGCTATATCTTGCACTCTGGTCATACTAAACCTCAGTCAATACTACCACTGAATTTTCTCCTTTCCAATTAGTACACATTGCGGAGTTGATATTATGTATTGAATGAGAAATCCCTTCTCTTAGATTGACAGTCACACTCCTTCCTGACACTTTTGATCTCGAGCTATGCCTCGTACACCTAGAGAGCCTTGACGAGCAACGTTGAGATTCCTCTATGGCTATGAAAGGGGATAAAAAATGTTTCGAGGTCCAATACGATAAGTTTGTCTATCCTTGGTTGTACATTGAGGGTGACTTAGTTCTTTTATATGATCAAGACAAAGAACCGCTAGGGGCAGGCAAGTTCAAACCCATGTGGCACGGTCCCTATATTGTGTGATGTGTCTTAGAAAAAGGAGCCTACGAGTTTGAACATTATGAGGGGAACATGTTGGTCGATCCCAGGAATGGGCTCTACTTGAAAATATATTATCCTTGAGATCCAATCTTGGGCATAACTCTTTGTATACTAATTTAATTTATTGTAAATATATTTTACCTTTAGTTTTTGTCTTCAACTTGCTTATCAAGTGTTCCCTTGGTTGGCACATGTAAACGAAGCCTCTGGTCTACTTAGGATTCACAGATGTATCCAATCATCATACATGGAACTTGGCTTACGCCTCTTAGGTGGTTTACTCACCCGAGGGTCTACTGGTGTCTTCAGGTGGTGTATTCCTAGGGCCATCCAAGAATAATGTGGCCGAATATAGCGTTTTTATAGAACTTTTGTGCGATGCCATTTCACATGGTATTAAATCTTTGGAGGTTTTCCTAGATTCCCAATTAGTAGTATGTCATTTGAACGATAGTTAACTTATGTTTGATCCTACGTTACTCCGACGATTCCTATGGGTACGCCTTTTAGAGTGACAATTGTATTTTATTACTTATCATAACATACCTAGGAGCTCTAATTATGTATCTGATGCTTATGCTAATTTCATTTTAGATTGGAATTTGTCACACAACTAAAGCAAAGAAAATAATCTCATCAATGTACACATTATAATATAAGTAAAGAAGACGAACCATGTTTTATATATATTTAAAAAAATATGGTGTTTATAGTACACAATTGGGGCCAACACCCTCAATACACATATACAAATGATAATACAAAGTCCATGACATATATGCCTTTGGCGCTAGATGTGTGTCATGATAAAAAACTTTGGTGTTTTTGAGACGTCGAAAGAGTTGCACCCAAGCTCTGGGCATGCCAACCACTTGTCGTTGCATGGCCTCTGGCAAATCCTCTACCTGAACCATCGAAATCCTATGTGTCAAACGAGATAGGTTTCCCTACATGTTTTGAATGATTCTCTCTGCTTCTCCTTCATCTCTCCAGTGCCTCCGACGATGTCATGGAATACCATATGATCATCGTGGACCTACGTCTGTGTCACATAAGTGTCTAGTTAGTACTTAAGCATCATCCAAAAAAAATAGTTTTTTTTTACTAGACAAAAATGCAAAAAAATGAAATATTTAAAAACTTTGACATACCCATGTCTCTATAGGCAGTCCCTGGTGGAAATGGCATGTCAGGGTCCCCTCTAAAGTTGATCCCTGCATAGGGGTAGTATTTCAAAGCAATGACATGTTGTCTCCACCAGTAAAAGAAATCCTCATTGTAGGATGTGGGCACCCTACCTCCCCCCTGTCATCTCATTACCTCAGTCCACCATGCCATGGCTATATTGCAAGGTCCTAGAGGAATGATATCGACTCTAGGTCCCAAACCCGGAACCTGCTCGAAGAAAAATATATACAAGATCGATGCAAACCCGAAGTTCCTCTTGTCATCCTGTTTGCATTTTGTCATCCTGTTGTCATATTATGTAGTAGTGAGGTGCACCAATCGTACACTGTGGGTCTCAAACACTCTATAGAATAGAACATGAGTGGCTTGGATTCCTGGTGCAAAAAAGCCGACTCTATGATCCGGGTCAAAACGAGGACAACAATCTTGAGGATGAGATTGTTTATCACTCGGATGTGGATTCGACTCCCAACCTTATTGCTCCCTACTATACAATGAGCATCTATGAACTCTTATATCTTCATACTACCCCCATATCCCCAAGATTTAAGGTTCAACACCTCACTCTGATGCAAAAACCAAGTCAAGAAATATATATTCTTGACTTCAACCCTCAATGGTTGCCCATTGAAGTTGAATATCTCACTCTCTGGATCATAGTAATCCATGAGAAGCTATAAAAACCTCACTTGGGCCCTCATCTCTTTGAGTTCCCAAAAATTGTACAACCCACATCTTTTCAAGGCCATTTGGGCCCCCAAATCTCTTTCCACAACAACATTTACCTCCTGATGTTCCCTTTCCCTCCATTCTAGCACCAGCCTGCCAAAGAAACATCAAATTTTGAGTTAGAAACCATCAAAAACCTTGTTTATAGACTTGTACATGGGATACATCATTCACAGTCACGTATAACATCGTGTATACATGACCCAATGAGTGGTATCCTGCATACATCGAAATACCTAATTTGTGCCTTAAATAACACAAATTTTGAAACCTAAATAAAAAATGTAATCCACTAGAAAAGAAGAGGAGGGGAATAGGAATTACCTGGTCCAGACGTTCTATGATTCCGTCACTCAACGCTCCTAGAATCATTGGTTGAATATCAGAAGTAAGTTGGTCCAATTCTTACTATTTGGGTAAAACATCAAAATGACATAGTAAAATTTGGTTTTTGTTACTATTTATAGCAGTTTTTACCCACTTTATATAGTTTCAGAACGTATTTTCGCCTAATGGACTAATGCAACAGTGGATTTATTTTTTTTTTGTAGTTTTTCTCCAAGGATTCTTACAGTTCTTAGCATTATGTTGATCGTTCGTAACTACGGACATGTATTTTCACTACCTAGCATATATGATAGGTATCCATTCCATCATGCACACTTGCATTATCCTATAACTATCACTCATATGCCTTAGGTATGAACCCATTTCTTATTGAAATAGAAGCCTCCATCTGCTATAATTCATGTCATAATCAAATGGTAGATACTTACCAAACATGGGTACCCTAGTTAGATCCTCTACTCCATTTTGGTGCCCATGCAAATATTCTTTCCATAGGACTGGGAGTCCCTTATAGATAATACATGACTTTATGTTGAGTCTCATTTCTCACTCATAAACGTGATGACCTATACCTAGAGGACTCCCAAGAGATTTTTATTTAAGCTCTTTTTTGACTCATTTTCAAAAAGTGAAAAGATTGTCGAGTGAACTTGTCTCTTTCACACTTGTAAATTGGATTTGAAAGGACATCTATTTGGTACAAGTTTATCCCTTTTTCACACCAAGTAGACTAATATTATTAAAAAGGACCTTTTTTGGTGTTAAGTATTGATTGCATCTCATTCCCTTTCTTGCAGTATTGAACCTATGGACGGTTCTTGCTTTGCGTTATAAACTGTTTACCTCAACATTTTTTTCATCCTCAACCAAGAAGAGCCTCATTTATATTCTTTGCAACTTGAAACCCTATACATAGGGGGGAACATTCCCCCGAGTGTCCATATCCTGCATCATTTCACCCCCTTGCATTGAGCATAGGTATGTTCCACTACTATAACTAGTTTTTCTTACTTGCAAAACTCGTTTCCTCCTCTGTATCATAACATTCATTTGAATATGAAAAAACAAAAAAATACGGGCGGGAATGGAGTATTATCTTATATTGGCAGCAATCATGTCACCTTTGAACAGAGCAAAAAATTATTGGGTCAACTTGTCATCATAATTTTGGGTTTAACATGGCCCTAGGAATCTGAGCTCATTACAAAGAGTTTTCTCCACCAACTGGTTACTCTTCCAATCTCTATGGAGAATTTGATTTATTCCTCTTGCATCTCATGGTTTCATCATTGATTTTATGCTGCTAAATTATGCCATATGTCTCATGCTCTTGTTCAAAGGAAGTCTATCAACCTGTGTTGGCCATTCCTCAGAACTCTTGAATTTGCATGTTGGCCATACCCTCATTTTGTCTCAGAATCACATTATGATGTAGTCCTATTATGCGCCATGGTCCTACTTTCCTCATTGGTATGTAACCTTGAACTCAACAATCAACATTTCATGATTGTTCGTTGACTGGGTGGTTTCCCTTGTGTTTGACAGAAAGACATCTATTCACACATTGGGATTTGTGCAGTGTCTTTGATTCCATTAGCATTATTGGTAGTTTCCTCTCCTTTGTCAACATTTTTCCTAATTAGCTTCTATTAAGAGGGTCTTTTTCGTGTATCACTTGCACTTGGCACACACGAAAGATGCACAAGGTCGTTGGTTCGTTAACATGTTCTTTGTCTGATTTCCTCCAAATCATGAACCTCCCGCTTTGTACCTTGTGTTGAATGATGAGAGATGCCTTAATTTTCTCCTTTCAATGGGTATCCTTCCATCGAATTCATCTCATCTATTCTGGAAATGATACCTAGAGTCCTTTGAGTACCTAAAGGCTTACAGTCATTACTGGCAGGTTCTCTCGCTATTGACAGTTGGGAATACATAAATGTCTCACGATCAATGGATTCTTCAAGTGTTCGACCCCAAATCCTTTATTCACATTTGTAATAATGTAGTCAGTGCCTTGATACCTACTTTCATCATTGGTAGGTTGTCTTATGTTTGTTAATGATATACCTCAATGATCAGTAATCAAACGAAGTCTCATTGTGTTCGACCTCAACTCCTTTATTCACACGATGTAGACTTGCACCTTTGGTAGATTGTGTAGAAGACTTGAAGGCATCAGTAGTTGGCCGCAACTTTCCTGAGTTGTTTCTTCTTTTTCATTGGACCAATACCTATGTGACTTCAATGATCGTGGGAGATCATATTGTACTCCGTTGTATACAGATATCTTCATATTGATTTTGAGACTTTTTCTACCAAGCCTTGTTCATGGCTATGAAATCCTTTGGCATGTAACCACATTTGTATTTTCCTATTCATGGCCACAAACATTTTTTTGGTATATTTTCACATGGATTTGCAGTGCAATTTAAATTGGTAGCCATGTATGCAAAGTCAGTACAGATTGTAATGAGCAACTAGTTCTTCTAGTCGGTTCCCCATCACTCCACTTATGGGTTTTTATAATGTATTTTGGCCATCGTAGATACTCCTATGACCTCACACATTAGTGGGCATCTATTGTAGAAATATTTTCCTCACCCCATGTAATATTGCACATAAGGGATTTTTCCATTTCTCTATATAGACTTGTCATCCCTTTTTGCAAATCCCATAGATAAAAATACATTTTTTCCACATATAAACACCTTTCCTACTATAGAGCATGCGTATATGGAGGTTACACCACGACAACCTACGTACATCAGGAAATATGCCCAAAATTGAAAAATAGTGTCGGGTTTCCATGTCACGACAGGATATCAATGATCCTTGGCCTTCCATATACTGGAAACGTTCTGACTTGACCCTTTGGTTCCACTTGAAGGATATAAATGGGCCAAATCCAAGCTATGGAAAAAGGGGGAGAAAGAATTCAACTTTGAGAGAAAAGTTACTCTGGATGAATTATTCACTTCACATTGATTATGCATACCTTTATCCTTTAATTTTGAACATAGTGTTAATCCCCCAAGCTCTTCCCTTCTTGAGTGAGAACTCCATTGTCTCTCTTACTTGATCTTGCCTTTGGTGGAGGATTGATGTGGTGGATGCCCAAATGGAAGGAACTTAGTTTCTCGGTTATGAACTATGCCAACATACAATTCTGTAACGTATTCACTTATGTTGATCATATCTTAATAGAAATATTGTTTTATCGTCCAATTGATATTTTGCAAATATTTGAATTATTGTTCCATGGGATTACTTGTTATGAATGTTAATGTATTATGCTATTGAATGTGCTAACATCATATATTATCACCATATGCTTTCTTTTCTTGGTTTTTGAGGACTAGTTGCAAGTATATTGGTTTGTGTGTAGTGCACAATGGTGGACTTCACCAAGCGTCTAGACGAGGTAGGCCCTTTATCTTGTCTTTCTAGCATATTTTTTTATATAGCATACTTGAGAATAGATTTGATTTCTGTGGTCATTTATGTCTATTGTGGATTTTCCCTAGCCATACAGATATTTTCCTTGTAACACTTCCTTGATCACATATGGTAAGGCCTTGTAGTTGATGTGATCTAGTATTCTATGCCGAATTTCACATGGACTCTCAGTGGAGTGAGTCAAGGATGCATCTTAGTGACCTTTTAACTTGTACATGCCACCTTCTTCCATTCCAATAATAATTGTATATTC
The DNA here is from genome assembly GCA_010110895.2 of Picea sitchensis. Lineage (NCBI taxonomy): Eukaryota > Viridiplantae > Streptophyta > Pinopsida > Pinales > Pinaceae > Picea > Picea sitchensis. Next base: position 41,505 of record SNQJ01S0095463.1, on the reverse strand, counting down.
TATGGTTTTTCCTTTAGGCCACATAAGAAATTCACCATCTATGAATGGAACCCTGAAGAATTTCTTATATAAATATGAGATAGAAATAAAATTCTTTGTCAAACCTGGTACATATAGTACATCCTTCATCTTTATTGGGGTCCCTAAATTAAGTTTGTAGATGGATTCTCCCACTCCTTTGATAGGGTACTCGTAATCATCTCCAAGTGTAACTTTATGGGGAAAGTTATTTTCTGTGAGGCTAGAGTGAATGTCTCTCTGACTTGTCATGTGCTTAGAAGAACCACTATCTATGAGCTAAGTGTCTTCTCTAGGTGACATAGATCCTGAGAGGGAAGTGAATAATACAAAGTATTCAATCTTTTTTTTAATCATCTTCATGAATGGATCATCATCTTCAACTACATGAGCATGGTGTCTTTTGTTATTTCTCTTCTTGTATTCTTATCTTCTATCTAGAAAATTCTTATAAATATGTCCCATCTTGTCACAATGGTAACATTGATAAGAGGAAAAATCCTTTTCTCTTCTTCGACCTTTCAAAAACTTCTAGAATCTCCTTGGAGGGTGAGATTCTTTATGGATGAATCTCTTTGGGTAGTGATATTCCTTATGTAGGTGGGTCTGATTATTGAAGTGATACCTTCCCTTTCCTCCTTTAGCATGAGAAGATAGGGATTTATTTTCATACATTAATAGTATTTCTTCTCTGTTAGCTACTCTTGCTTCCTCTAGATCACATTCTTCCCAAAGACTATCAAATTGTAGTTTCTCCTTTCTGGCAAAAATAGTTTGGATGAATGCATCCGAAGGTCTTATGAGAGAATTAAGAGTTGTCATTATGAGTTAATATTCATCTAGATTGTCTCCAATTTCTTCTATTTTTTCCTTGAATTGAGAAACCCTAGATAAATAGTCATGATTCATTTATCCTTTCTATATCTTTGTATTCTTGAGTTGGGTTCTCAATTTCATATTCTAGTTAATGTTCCTTCCTTCATACATTCTAGTTATGGAATAAAAAAAATATTTTTTAGTGTTCTTAGAGGACACTTGATGGATCAACTGGTATTTAATAGAATCTGCAATGATTCTTTTGGCCCTAACCATATCCTTCTAGTACTTTTCTTTAGATGTAGCATCTGCAGGTTCTCATACATTTTCCTTGATGAATATTTCAAGGTCATTCTCTTCAAGAAGTAGTGAAATCCTATACTTCTAGGCACAAAATTTATCCACACCTTCTAACTTGTCAACAAGCTTGGTGTTTAAATACATCTTGACCTG
>SNQJ01S0095463.1:29415-40208 GCA_010110895.2 Picea sitchensis | reverse complement strand
AATGTTTTTCATAACTATGGAAGAATAGAATCAAGTTTAATGACATTAACTAAGAAGGATGTAGTTTCATGGAATACAGAGGAAAATCAAGGTTTTGAGCAACTTAAACAGACAATGTGCAAAGCTCTTATCTTGAGCACACCAAACTTCACAAAAACCTTTATTGTGGAATGCAATGCCTTGGGAAATGGAATTGGTGTTCTTCTAATGAAATAAGAAAGACCCCTAACTTTTGAAAGTTGGACACTAAAGTTAAAGGACTTACACAAACCCATTTATGAGATGGAAATGATGGAAATATTACATACATTGAAGAAATGACACCCTTACCTAACAGGCAAGCACTTCAAGGTCAAAACAGATCATGATAGTGTTAAATACTTCTTGGAACAAAGACTATATTTAGAAGAATAGCAAAAATGGGTGACCAAGATGTTGGGTTAAGATTTTGAAATCATATATAAAAAAGGGAAGAATTTTTTTATGGAAGATGCACTCTCAAGAAAGGATGAATATGTTGAGGTCTTTCTTTGCGTTATATCGATCATCCAACCCTATTGGATAATAGAAGTGAGGGATGAATGGAAGAATGATGAAAACATCTGGACTCTCATTCAAACGTTGCAACGGGATTCCAATGCATCACATACATTTACATGGAAAAATGATTCACTATGGTACACAAATCACCTATATTTAAGAACTCCCAACTCAAACAAAATGTATGATTGGAATTGCACACCTCTCTAGTAGGAGGGCACTCGATATTTTTGAAAACCTATCATAGGGTCAAAAAGGAATTTATTTGGGATGGACTTAAAAATGATGTTCAAAGGTTTTTAACAGAATTTTTCATTTGCCAACAAAATAAGGTGGAAACAATTAAGATTCCAAGTCTTTTACAACCATTAGCCATCCCAAGTCAGCGCTAGGAGGAGGCTTCCATGGATTTCATCAAAGGGTTACTGAAGTCTGAAGGAAATAATTCCATCACGATGATTGTTGATAGACTGACCAAGTACACACTTTTTTGCACTCTCTCATCCTTTCAAAGCCAGTACAGTTGCCATTACATTAATGGAGACAGTTCAAAAGCTACATGGAAGCATAAATATTATTGTAAGTGACAGAGATCCCATCTTCAATGGACATTTTTGGAAATAATTATCTTCTTGTTTGGGTACTCAATTGGATCATAGTTGATCTTATCATCCTCAATATGATGGAAAAATCGAGATAGTGAAAAAATGTTTGGAAGGCTACCTTCGTTGCTTTTTCTATGATAAAAAAACACAATGGTTCAAATGGTTTCCCTTGGCATTATGGTGGTGTTATCACTCCAAGAAATCACTCCCTAACTATAGAAGGGTGTAAGCTTGGTAACTTAAATAGATCAATAAACTATGGAGGAAAAAAGGATCAAATCGGATGACATGATAAACTCACATCCATTTAGAAAGACATGAGTCACTTGAAAGACCAAGGCTTTCAACTATGTTTCTCAGAAGGTTTTAATAAATGTGTGAAAACATGGAGAAGACTCATGATGCTAGCAAGAAATACCTACACAAAAGAATATATGAATGGCCAGTAATGATAGGTAAGATACTTCTTCATACCAGCAAAAACATATATAATATTTGTATATAGTAGATGTCCAGACATAATAAGTAAATACTTGCATCTTTAAGCTTATGAGTGCACTGATAGGATGACAACTATCTGGCAATAAGACAAACATTAGAAGCAATGTATATAAGTCTAATATACCAATGAAGAGATGGGATGACAACCTTCTGTCAATGAGTATACATAAACTTCTAAAGAAAGGAGATGAAAACTAAACAAACAAAGTGAAAGAAGCTCGATGCCAATATATATTCATGGACGTCTCCAAAGGATGAAATGTACAAGTATTCAAGAGTAGAACCACAGTCCTTGGACTTCTTTTCCCCCATCGTTTCCTCTTTCATATATGAGCTTAAATAAGTTTTACAAATTAGTTTCAAGATCCTCAAAAAATGGATCTTATAACCTCTTTTCTTATCTCAAATTCAAAATTGTGAGGTGGCTAGAAAAGATAGAAATTTCTGGAAAAAGGATGCTCCAAGATTGACTTATATCCTCTGAATCCAAATAGATCTTGGGAAAATGATTGAGGTTATTGAATATAAGCCTGTGCTTATGAATTAAATCCTTCTATTTCTAAAAATATTCTTCCAACTCATCAAAATCTATCCTCAAAGACAGTGACTCAAACATGAAAAACAAAGTATTTAATTTCTGGAAATATGGTGCTCAAATATTGACCTATATTTCACAAATCACAATAGATATTGGGAAACGGAGAGAGGTTATTGAATAGAATCTCATGATTATGAAACAAATCTTTTAGTTTCTAAAAATACTCTTCCATCTTATCAGAATCTGTCTCCCAAAAAGGTGACTAAAACAGGAAAACCCAGATTTCCAAATCTAGTCATATTCCTACATTTTAGGATTTGATCCCTAGAATATTTCAATTGATCAAATGAAGTTCCACCTGCAATCATGGATGATATTTGATAATATATTTGATTAATAGTCACCATATTCTCCTAAAAACACTCAACCAATTTGAATTTGGACCTTTTGACCAAAATAATACATTCTGGAAAAAATTTGCACTTTTGGCGGCTCATTTGCCCTTGAAAATCTGATTTAGCCGCCTAAATCCCTGACTTTCAATGGCTCACAACATTGTAAAATTACCATTTAGCCGTCGAAAGATAAAATTTACTTGCAGTCTATTTTAGGAGGGGAAATACTCATTTTATTGAATTGATATGATTATAAGCCTTTCTCAAAGACTTCAGGACTTTCAAACCTAAAAATAAATCTTCTCTCTAAATCTATCTTGTCATGTGAAATATCAGTGATTTTAGAAATCATTTTTGATTGCTAACATATGGCTCCAACTGGGATGGAGATCTTCCTGTAAGGTTTCCAAGAACCATAGATCTGATGCCTTTCCTAAAAAAATAAAATTGGAACTTAATGTCTAGTGTTGTATTGGGCATGGAGGCAGTTTTCCATTGGGCATAGAGTCAACCATTCACCTCTTTCTGATTTTTTTTTTATGACCTGTATAAATGATCTATGTACATCTTCAAGATTTCTTTTATTCACACAAAGTAACAACTACATCTTCTACAAAATGAAAGAAAATAAATTCTTGGGCAGTAAGCTTATTTCTTACCTACTCTACTCTAACCAGTTCTACAATTTGGTTAGGTAAAGGAAAATTTCCATAGCAACCATCCAAGTAATTTTAATACTGAAATGATTTCATCATCCTTACTGATCAATATTTGATGTTTGAAATGCAAGAACAGTGATAAAAAATCATTCACAAAACCAAAATCATCTAGAAATACTGATAAGTTTATCAAATTTGAAGTCTTCTAGGGAAATAGATCTATGTTGTTCTCCTAGGGAAACTCTACTTTCACTTTCATTCCCCGACAACAGCGCCATTTTTTTCTCACTCCAAGAAATCACTCCCTAACTGTAGAAGGGTGTAAGCTTGGTAAGTTAAATAGATCAATAAACTGTGGAGGAAAAAAGGATCAAATCGGATGACATTATAAACTCACATCCATTTAGAAAGACATGGGTTACTTGAAAGACCAAGGCTTTCAACTATGCTTCTCAGAAGGTTTTAATAAATGTGTGAAAACATGGAGAAGACTCATTATGCTAGCAAAAAATACCTACACAAAAGCATATGTGAATGGCCATTAATGATAGGTAAGATACTTCTTCATACTAGCAGAAACATATATAATATTTGTATATAGTAGATAGCCATACATAATAAGTAAATACTTGCAACTTTAAGCTTATGAGTGCACTGATAGGATGACAGCTATTTGGCACTAAGAAAAACATAAGAAGCAATGTATATAATTCTAATATACCAACAAAGAGATGGTATGACAGCCTTATTTCATTGGGTATACATAAACTTGGAAATAAAGGAGATGAAAAATGAACAAACAAACTGAAAGAAGCTCGATGTCAAGATATATTCATGGACATCTCCAAAGGATGAAATGTACAAGTCTTCAAGAATATAACCATTGTCCTCAAACTGTTTTTCCCCGACCTTTTCCTTTTGAATATATGAGCTTAAATAATCTTTACAAATTAGTTTCAAGATCCTCAAAATATGGATCTGGTAACTTCTTTTCTTATCTCAAATTCAAAATTGTGAAGTGGTTGGAAAAGATAGAAATTTCTGGAAAAATGTTGCTCCAAGATTCACTTATATCCTTTGAATCCAAATAGATATTTTGAAGAGGTTATTTAATATCATACCATTGTTATGAAATAACTCCTTCATTTTCTAAAAATATTCTTCCATCTCATCAAAATATGTCCTCAAAGACAGTGACTAAAACATGAAAAACAGAGTATTTAATTTATGGAAATATGGTGCTCAAAGATTGACCTATATTTCACAAATAACAATAGATATTGGGAAAATGAGAGAGGTTATTGAATATCATCCCTTTTTTATGAAACAATTCTTTTAGTTCTAAAAATATGCTTCCATATGATTAGAATCGGTCTCCCAAAAAGGTGACTAAAACAGGGAAATCCAGATTTCTAAATCTAGTCATATTCCTACATTTTAGGATTTGATCCCTAGAATATTTCTATTGATGAAATGAAGTGACACTTGTACTCATGGATGATATTTGATAATATATTTGATTATTAGTCATCATATTCTCCTAAAAACACTCAACCAATTCAAATTTGGACCTTTTGACCAAAATTATACATTCTGGAAAATTTATGCACTTTCGACGACTCATTTTCCCTTGAAAATATGATTTAGCTGCCTAAAGCCCTAACTTTCGGTAGCTCACAAAATTGTAAAATTACCATTTATCCTTCGAAAGGTAAAATTTACTTTTGGTCTATTTTATGAGGTGAAATCCTCATTTTATTGAATTCATATGATTATAAGCGTTTCTCAAAGACTTCATGACTTTCAAACCTAAAAATAAATCTTCTCTCTAAATATGTCTTGTCATGTGAAATATCAATTATTTTAGAAATCCTTGTTCATTGCTAACAGGTGGTATAACACTTCCTTTCATACAGCAACAAAAATAACACCATTTATGGCACTCTATGGATACCACCCACCTTCCATCACTTCTTCTCTAAAAAAAAATTCTAAGGTTCAAGAAGTGGAATATCACATCGAGCATCAACAACAAGTTCTCCAACTCTTAAAGGACAACTTGACCATGTCACAAAATGGAAAGAAACAACAAGCATATCACCATCGTAGTGAAATAAGTTTTGAAGTAGGGGATTGGGTATTTTTAAGGCTACAACCATACAAACCAATGTCCCTCAATCAAGATAAGAAGGATAATAAATTATCACCAAAGTACTATGTCCCTTATAAGGTGTTGCAAAATATTGGTACTATGGAAAACAAATTGGAGTTGCCTACATCTTTGAGAGTACAACTAGTTTTCCATGTTTCATGCTTAAATAAGGTTATAGGTGACAAGATCACAGTTCAAGCTATATTGCTAGAACTTGACGAGGAAGGATAAATCATATTGGAGCCTGAAACTATCAGTGACACGAGAATTCACTAGTTGAGGAATAGATCCATTTCATAGTATCTCATTAAGTGGAGGAAATTATCTGTTGAAGACTCCACTTGGGAAGATGAGTCTTTTATATAGAAGCATCCAGAATTACTCAAGAGTTGTGGAAAACACTTGTCTGAAGGGGAGGGACATGTTAAGACCTAAATAGAGGTAGATTACCCCTTAATTGGGGCATATTACATTAGCAATGTTATTTTATTTATGTCGGCTTGGGTCCATTAGTTATAATTGTACCTCCTAGTCTCCTATGTATACCAAGGATACCTTTTCATTTGGAATCATCTTGTATTTGTAAATTTATGTGGTGTATAAATAGGTTGCCCCCTTGAAGAGGGTTAATAACTAAAATTCTCTCCTTTTCGAGGTGTTTTGTACTTATTCTGAGGTTTTTTTTTATGTTATTTTGATATTTGGTTCTTAAAAGGATTAGTGTATATATTTTATTCAGAACGATAAAAAATAACATGTGATGATCAATTGTAATATATTTAAGAGACTTCTTCAAAATGGTACACTAATAGATGGGTCAGCATTATGGACAGTTGAGTAGCAGGGTTATCAATAGTTTTTGACATATGGACATAATGGAATCATGAGATGATTAACACATATAGGAAACATGGTTCATATGCATAACAACATATCTGCAATTGGCATAAGTGGAATCATTTAGTCACAAAAATGAAAAGCAATGCCAAGCACAAAAAAACAGGGAAATAGAAACTATTAGTATAAGCTATATCATGAGAGGGACATTTTTGAATAGTATGGTCAAGTGAACATGAAAAGTAAATGAAGAAATCAAATTTTTAATTCTTTTTATATATGTCAGTTAAATTCAATAGGAAGCACCAATGCAAAATAAACAACACTGGAAGAGAGGAAGGGAAACATATATAGGTAGCCCTACATTGATATACATATTACAAAAAATTCAAGGGAAGAAAAATTATAAGAGAGATAGAGAGATCAAGAAAGGAAGAATATTAGCATACAAACAAGGAGAGTTAACATTTTCTCAAAGGTGAAGAGAAAGAATAGAGGAATGAAGATAGGGGGAGCAACCCCAAGAGGAGAACCCTTTTCCATTGATGTCAAAGGGGGGGAGATATAAACTTTGATGGTGAGCGATGATCACAGGGGGGGCATGAGCTTGAATGTTTCCATGTCTAAGTGTTTCCATCAATGTTGGTGTTTCCATTAATTCCAAAGGGGGATATTCTTGGACAGTTGGCTATCATTGATGTCAACCCTTGGAGAGTGATCTTGGACATTGATTTCAACCCTTAGAGATTGATGTAAACCCTTGGAAAGGTACATATATGTTGGATAGTTGATTGAAATTTATATTATTGATATTGATGGTGATTTAGTTGGGTACATTTGATGTAGTATACATGTATCCCTAGAAGTGTGGTTATGGGACCCAAATTTGATTAAGGAATACGAACATGAAGGACAATGAAATTGTAGGTAATACTATCATATATGCATAGTACACTTAATTCCATTTTCAATGATTTGTGGAACACCATGTGGTTCCTCATGGTTAGGGAGATATGTCCTTGTGAAGTTGGAATCCCCAAAGAGTGGTCAAGAAGCCCCTAGTTGGTTAGAAGTCTTGGTCAAAGGGTAAAGTGGTTGTAATGAAAAACCCCTAAAATAAGTAAAGAGGTTACTTAGCAAAAGTATAAATACACCTCGAATATTCCCTCATTTGTACACACCCACTTACATTGAATATATATCTTATGGATGTTAAGGTATATCTTTTAGAAAATCTATTGGTGAATCTAAGGTTGAGTCTGACTTATCAACTCCGAGGCAGTGAATGAGTTTGCATGAGAGAAATTTTTGGAGTTGTAGAAAACTAGAAACAATAGTTTTATGAGGTTATACATGGGATGCATAAGGAGAGATTGCATACATACACGAGCTGCAGAAGGACATGTTATGTACATTTGCAGGTTGTAGGAGGATAGGTTAGAGATATGAGGCAAAGCTCTAAATAATAATGGTTTGTTGAGTTGCAATAAGGTTTGATGGATTTTCATCAGTAAAGGTATGTCTTTTATGTATTTTTTTGAGGCTTGTATCTTGGATGGTATGGAACATGATTAAGGCATTTCTTGAAGGTCCTTGATGGTACATTATTTCATATGGTTGAGGATACATTGTTACATGATTGAGACATAGTATTGGTACTTGTTATATGGTTGTTATGGTTCATTATTAGAGGTACATATTTGTGATGTTGGCATATACTTGAGGCTTATCTTATGGTACATGGCATGATTGAGAGTGATATGGTATATAGTTGAGACATATTTCATGATATATGGTATATGGTATATGGTATGGTATAGGTGTTTATCTACATGACTGATGTGCATGGTTGGAACATGGAATGGTGTTGATGTGCATGTACATGGTTGATTCATGGTTTGGTACAGGTTGAGGTGCATGATTGATGCAGAATTTGGTATAGGTTGAGGTGCATGGTTGATGCACGGTTTGGCACAGATGTTGGTACATGGTTAATTCTTGGTATGGTATAGGTTGATGGTTTGGTATATGCTTTGGTACATGGTTGAGACACATATCTTGTGATGGTATGTTGGTGATCTAGGTACATGCTTGGTAGAGGCATTTGTTAGTGATATTGGACACATAGTTGACAGGTTTCCTTGGTATATTATCCATGTGAGAGGATATGGTTGAGTATCGGTGATAGTGATAGGATGGATAGGATGAAAGTGACAGGTTGGATACAATGGTAGGTTTGCATGTTATAGGTTGATGTGACAGTGGAAGTGATAGTGGGAGATATAGTGGTAGTGATAGTGGGAGTGGTTGTGGTAGTGACAGTTGGTGTACAATTATATTTCAAGGTGACAGGAAGATGCAAGGAAAGGGGGTTGTAGTGTCCTTCCTGTTGGCATTGAAGAATAATGGAGTTCAAGATTCCTTTAGGTTGGATCTTGATAATTAGGGGGTTGTAGCCTCCTTCCAGTTAGAACTAGAGAATTTAGGGATTTGAAGCTTCCTTCAGGATAGATTCTGAGAATAGGGGGTTGTATCCTCCTTCTATTTACATCTATAAATTTTGAAGTTGGTTCTTCCTATGAATGAATTATTGATATATATAATAAATAATTCCATCATTTTCTCCCATTTGGGTTTCCACATAAAGATTGGTGTATTGTGTATTTGATGTGATGTTTCTTATTATTATATTCCCATGATATATTGAATGAAATCATAGATGATACATTGATGATAAGATGTTACAAATTGTTGATAAAGTGAAAGAATATATATTGTAGTTAAAAGTGGTATAAAGTGCTCATATTGATTCACAACCCCCCCCCACCCCCTTTTAATAATCCAACAATTGGTATCATAGCAAGGTTCCTTCAGGAAATAATTTAACCGCTAGAAGTTAGATCATGGAGTACAATATGAAGGGAGTAACAATGTTCAATGGTTAGAATGGTTTGGACTATGAGATATGGAGAAAAATAATGAAAACATGTTTGCAGGCACAGAGATATGATATTTGGTATTCAGTTGTTATAGGATATAATGGTTCAAATAAACCAAAGACTAGAGCCAAGAAGGAATTGAATAAGAAGAACAAAATAACAATGGATTTCATCATGGAAGGATTACATGATTCAACAAAGGACAAAGTGGGAAAATTCTCATCAATGAAATAAATCTGGGATAAGCTAGATAATATCTATTATTCTCCCATCACAGAGTCATAGAGTGCCAAAGATGATGCAAGGGAAAACTCTGATGATGAATAAACCTACAGAGGTGAGTACCTTTTATTTAATTGTGAAGAGGGAGGACATATTGAAATTGAATTCCCTTAGTTTAGGATTGAAAGTAATGAGACACAAAAGACCAATGAAATAGAAGACAATACTAATATTGAAAAGAAAAAGAATCATGAAGAAGATTTTACTCAATGAGAAAGAGAAATTGAAGATGAAATAATCACATTGAATACCAACTTGAAGAAGAAAATAGAACAAAATAAGTCATGAAGAATCAGATGGTGAAGAAAGAAGAATCTCAGAATGCCAACTCTAGAGAAGTCAAGAAGAAGATCATAATGTTAAAGGGCCAACTAGAAGAAGCCATAAGGATGTAATAAATTCTCAAGGATAAGAAGCAATGTTTGGAAATAAAAATATTATCATAGAAGGAAGAAGAAGAAAAGGGAGAAAATATATTTACAAATCATCTTAAGGAAAGAAATGACGACTTAAATCAGCTTGAAGTAGAATTTGGTCAAGAAGAGAGAAGACTTGAAAAATAAATCATCTCCTTGAAGATCCAACTTGAAGAAACATAGAGGATGGGAGAATTAATGAAGAGTCATATGATGAAGAAAGAAGAAGAGGTTGAGAAGCTTGAAGAAGCATTTATCACAATGAGATTCAAAGTTGTCAAGATCAACAAAAATATTGAAGAGAGAGAAACATCCACATCATCTATAGATAATGTTGAAGAGAAGCCCTCCAAGTTGCTAGAAAGGAAAAATGAAGAGAAGTCGAAGACTTGTGCAGAAGTCATTAAAGGTGTTAGTTTCACATAAATAAGTTGTTAAGATGTGAGTCGCAAATATGTATGATAGGTTAAAGTCATGCTTTGATCTCATAAATACCATGACATGATTTCTCTTAGATTGTGAATCAATGGGTTTGTGATTGATAAGTTGGTTTGAGTAAGGTCAAAAAATAAAATTTGAGTCATGAAACATATGGTCTTAATGCGAAGATATGGGTTGTCATGTCACTAAAAAGTCATTATGAGAGGTCATGAGGTAAATTAAAGTCAGTTAGAGTCAGTGTTGTCATGGTTCAAATAATTTCATAAGCTGAAATCTACCGGAGGCATGTGGCCTCATAAAGCAAACCATTGCACAACATAAGTTGTTTCTCAATGTCATAATGTTGCCCATGTTCAACAACACATGTATTCCAACAGAGGATGAACACCTTCAGTAACCACTCACACAACCAGATCAAAGATCAACACACCGATGTTTTCACGTGGTAAAACCCCTACGGGGAAACATCCACGGCCCCAACCAACGCG
>SNQJ01S0095461.1:19567-32714 GCA_010110895.2 Picea sitchensis | reverse complement strand
TTAAAACTCCATATCCTTGTTCTCCCACGAATGAGGATGATGATTATTACAAAAATCATAAGTATATATAGGTCTCTCCACAAGGTAAAAACTTCCTTGTGGATAATATCAAATAGTTTTACATAATCTGGGGGATATCCCAAGATCAACTAAACTAAGCAAATAAAATGCAAGTGAAATCTGTGAAACATCCCCTAACTGCTCATCATATCTACTGCCAATTCGAATTTACCTGCAATAGAACACAAATATCAAATTAGAAAGATATTTCATTAAGAAAACAATAAAAAATTGATTCTACAGACTTAGCTACAGAATCATCTGATTCTGTAGCTAGTCAAAAATAGCAAACAGGACCAGATAGCAATAAAATGGAATCAAAACCAATCATATTTTAATAATCATTAAAAACAAATTACGACTGATTCAATTAAAATTATCATTCAAATCAAACAATATCAAAAATGAATGCAATCGAAACAGATTAAAGAATGCTCTGTTTTCAGTTACCATAAAACATGGTCAAACCTTGACATGCCTGTTTCGTATCAAACGAAATTAAGCAATGAATCAAATCGTATAAGATACGATGTAATTGTAATTAATACAACCACAATCGAACAGAATTGTAATCATATAAGATATGATTTTCCACAACATAATTATAATCGATACCATTGAACGCAAAATAGATTTGTTACAGCTGTAACAATATACATAAAGTTCATGTCGTTTCAATCAACAGTAAAGATAGGCAGGCTGTAGAGATTATGCATAAGATTCATTCTGTTGTGATCAAATTCCAATATGGAAGGCTGTTACGATATATTGAAAATGAAACATGCGTAACAATATTGACCAAAAATCGACATAGGTTTTGATTTCTGGGTGTTACATAGTCAAGAACCAACAACAACAGTGATAACCATAAGTTGGGCAGCAATCAAATAAAATCGGGTTTGAGTCAAATATAGAACAACTCATCATCCTGGGCATGATTATTTTCGTTTTACAAATCCATTCGTAACTGAATATCCATTGTCATTCCAATTCAAAAGAGAACAGAGCCTATTGGCCACAACGAATTGACTGGCCAGGACTTGCATGATTGTTACGATTTTTGTTACTTCACGATATAAAACAAAATCCTTTTTTTAAACATAATCCAAACCGTATCCAAGCTGGTCAAAGTTATATTCAAATAAAACCATAAAAGATAACCATCGTTACATATGTGTATCATAACCAATTCGGATTGCAACATAGATCATGTTCCAAAATTTGAAATGCAAAACAACTTGTCTATAATAGATGCAACAGAGCATTCAATTGCAACCGATTTAAAACAATCAAATCCATATTATGATTAATAGAATCAACACCAAATCTAATTAAAACTTTAACGATAACAAAAATTGATTTATCTAAACAAAATTATATACAACAGTGCATGCTTGTGTGATAGAGAAGGTCAAAGATGTACACCGAGTTTATGAATATGTCATATAAATGGGTGAAAGTCATACCAGGGAGGTTGCTCTGGCTATGCTAATTTCGAATTGACGATTTTTGTAGCTGACTCAACGTTTTTAAATAGAATTGAACCTGTTGTTCGTTGTTTCTTGTCAGTGGGTTGCAGCTTCGCATTATGACTGGTGAGTTTTGCCACTTGATCCTCCAGAGCATGAATTCTGGATTGCAATATCGGCACATATAGGTAGTATCTTTCCAACCATAAGCCACACTGATCGCATGGTGGAACAGCTGGTTGAGCAGCAGAGGGTTTCGTCGAGTCACCGAGGGTTCCACGAGGCATTTCAATGCCTGGAAAATTGGGATCATTCGGCAAACGAGGTGGTAGGTTTTTGAAAAATTCATATGAGGGTTTTTCACACAGTCCTTCTGAGTAGGGATACTCATTTGCGAGGAAACGTTCAATCTCCGAGTCAGAATCTTCGCTGACCATGATAGGCTCAGGATTAACAGGAATTTTGGGTTTATTTCTTGTCATGCGAGAGATTAACTGGGAATTTTTCTTGCCTTTAGAATTTGCATTAGGTTTAGCTTTAGGCTTTTTGGCTGCGGGTTTAGCAATTTCGACCTGTTTGGTCACAGACATGGGAAAGTTCATAGGTGAGTCGGGTAGAGGTTTGGGTAGAAAAACACTGTAAGGCACAGGGGGGGTATGCTTGCTTTCGCTCACCACAGGTTTATCAACCTGTGGTGGGCTTGAGTCCTCAAAGTTATTCCGATAGAGAAAATCACTCCAACACTCACGACGTAACCCTAACTCATAAACCATAATCATTTTAATTAACCCATAATGGAAGAGGCTGGTATCGGCCTGGCTGCGTTTGTACCTTTTAGCCATCTTAAACAGACTCCTATGCAGGTAGTGAGGCATATTTATCTCGTAGCCTATAAAAACCATCAATAGACGAAGGTGATACAAGAAAATGAACATGTACCTACCCTCGCAAGTAATGAATTGCTTGGTTATCATTAGCAGGTCATGCCATCGTTGTTTTAACATATTTGCAAGCAAACCTTTGTCGTAGGAGTTCACCATTCGAGATTGGAAGAGCAATGTCCACGAAACATATTCCACCTTGCAATATTTCGACCACTTTTGTCCCGTCGCAGGCAGACTAGTTGCCGAGCTAAGAAATTTTTCATTAATTTCCAGTTGCACATCCCCAACCTTGGCTCGGCAGCCATCGAAGGTTAACGCAAATTGCCGAGCCAAGCTAGGGTTATAACCATCGAATTTTCTTATGAACGGGAGCCATACGAACTTCTCCAGGTCGTTATAAGCGCCATCGAACATCAACAATGCTTGGCAACCGTTGGGCTCGGCCCTTACGACTGGAGCCATGGATTTTGTGCATAGTAGGGTTTGAATTGAAAAATACAATACACAGGGTCAAAAAATCGCTACGGTTAACAGCTGCAACGCTCAAAGGGGAATGGATTAATTGTATGCGTGAGAAGGTGGTGGGATTACCACCGCCATGCAGATAATAATGGCATAGTACAGTGATGTTCCATCCACCATAATATCATTTAAACCATATGAATCGGCCAACCCAAAAATTTGGGCGGTGGATAATTGTATTAACTTGCCATACCATATATTATATCAATGCGCCATTGCATAACTTACAAACAATACACCAAGTAATGATCCAAATCATAAAATCAAAAACCAAAGTTAAATGTTTATCCAATCGTGCCATCGCATAAGTTCAGACCATTAAATCAAACCAAAAGTTCACCCAATCGTGATTTCATAACTCCAAACCTTTGCCATTCAACATGAAATCAAAAATCATATATTGATTATGCGCTTATAGCATAATATATAATCAAAGTTTTATAAAACATTATGACAAATGATTTTATAAAATCGACAAGTCAAAGGTTTATGAAAATAAGGATCGCATCACATAAAACTAGATCAAACATGATCCTTATGAAATCAAATATAACCCATAAATTAATATGCTCAAAGTCTTATTAATCAAAATGTGCAATCAAAGTAAGAGTATATAAATGGACATAGTTTGAAAGAAAACCACTCCATCCACTTAATAGCAAACCAAAGGTGAGTGCCTTTCGGAATATCAATGAGAAGATGATGACAATCCAAATAATGATGGAGGAGTTTTCACGCTTTCAGTCGTGAAAACTAAATCGAAACCAATTTGGAAATGTGGCATGAAAATAAAAATGTGTTCTGTTTGCAAAATGCGACAAAAATTTGAAATTCAAGAGACATGGGTGTAGGCAGCTTTTAGAGCAATTGAAAAAATTGAATTGGTTGCCAACAAGTTTGCAAACTTGTGAAGGCTTTATATGGCTTGAAACAAGCTCCTCGAGCTTGGTATGCAAAAATGGATGAGTACCTACAAAAGGGTGGTTTTCAACAGAGTGAATCAAATGGTACATTGTATTTTCGAATGCAAGATAAGCACGCGGTGATACTTGTACTCTATGTTGATGACTTAGTCATAAAAAGAAATAATGAAGCTCACATCAAATAGGTTAAGGAAGAACTTAAAGCAGGGTTCAAAATGACTGATTTAGGGACACTTCATTATTATCTTGGAGTTTAAGTATCTCAACATACTAACCAAATATTCCTTAGTCAAAATAAGTATTCCACTGAATTGTTAAATAAATTTAGCATGGAAGATTGTAAACCTTCTCTTACCCCCATGGAGCATAAATTGAAACTTTCAAAATTTGAAGGGGGGGAATTGGTAAACAATACAAAGTACAATAAATTGATTGGAAGTCTCATTTATCTGACAAATACTCGACCATATTTTTCATATTCAGTCAGTATAATTTCAAGGTTTATGAAGGAACCAAGAGAAATTCACTGGAATTTAGAAAAAAGGGTACTAAGATACATTCAAGGTACAAAAGATTTTGGTCTTCTCTACAAAAGGAACAAAAAATTTACACTTGTTGGATATTCATATGTTGATTTTGCAGGTGACATTGATGATAGAACATCCACTTCATGTTATTTAATGAATATGGGTTCAACAACAGTATCTTGGAATTGTAAAAAGCAGACAACAATTTTCAATTCTTCAGCAGAGGCATAGTACATATCAGCTTGGGAAGCATCTTGTGAGATTGTATGGCTATGCATAATTTTATATGATCTTGGTGAAACTCAGAAATCACTAACTACCTTATTGATCGACAATAACTCAACAATAAATATGGCCAACAATCCATTATTTCATTCAAAGACTAAACATGTCGACACCAAGTACCACTTCATCAGATTTCTCATCATCAAAGAAATCATCAAGCCTCGGTTATGTCTGTTTGAAGATCAAACTTCAGATATTTTTACCAAACCTCTTGGTAGAATAAATTTCACTAAGTTCAGAGATGAACTTGGTCTTTGTAAAAATGAACTTCCAGGTTAAAGGGGGGATTGTTAGCCTCATAATCCTAAATTTCTATAGTCTAAGTATTTTCTAGTATAAATGTTTTTAGAAAAATAATTTATTCTAGTTTGTTAGGATAAGGACACCTAGCTTCTATGTAAAGGACACCTATCATACTCATGTGATTATTTGATTGGTTGTTCTCCTAGTTTTTAGTTTAGAGTTGAGCTATATAAACTAGCTCTTTCTTCAAGTGAGGTTAAGGAATAGATTATGAGTTCTCACTTCAGATTGTAATCAATTTTTCCTTATTAATAAAATTACGTGTCTAAGGACACTTTGTCAACACATGGAAGGGATTTTTGGAAAACAAGATGAGATGAGGGGACACATTATCGAGGTGGAATTGCTCACATTGGATCTAAAAATCTTCGATAATCTCAAGGCTTTCTTTACCAAATATAAGGATTTACTGTGGAAACTCAAGGCTTGCGGGGTTGATAAATCTAACGAGGAGAAACAAATGGTTCTCGTGATTCTCTCCAAGATTGGTTCTGAATTCTCAGTTTTTGTATCCACATTCCATTTAGTCAGATTTTCCTCTAGAGCCACCTGGAAGATGCCTTCTCTTGAGAAATTTATTGAATCTTTGACACAAGAGAAGACCAAGCTCATCAACATGGGAAAAATCAAAGGCCCAAAGGTGCATGCACTTACTTTGCAATATGGCATCAGTCATCAATATAATAAATATAAAGATAAATACAAAAGGAAATATCATGCAAATCTGAAGAAGGAAGGGTACTCAAAACCCTTCAACGATGCCTCTATATCCAAAGGTGGAAAGGGAAGAAAAGGGGAGAAATTCACATACTTCCATAAAGTATTCCATTCAAAATCCGCATGTATGTAGAAAAAGATAGATCTAATGACTCAAATACTTTAGAAAAACAACCTTGGAGATTGAATCCCCAAGGGTGCGAAGAAGAGGAAGCTAGAAGATCAAAATCCCAAGAAAGGAAATTCTAGCCATGATTTGATTGCCATCAACTCCTCTCCCGATGCTTGTATCGTAGATTCAGGAGAATCACACCACATGGCTACCACAAAAGTAGTCTATTCTTCATTGGATGCATGCAAATTTCCTCCCATTTCGATGGGGAACAACTCTCCATTTGAGGTCACCGGAAAAGGAAGGATTGAATTCACCAACGGAAGATTCGAGAATGTGTTGCACGTTCCCAAAATTTCTATCAATCTTATCTCCATGTATCAGATGACAAATTCCAGCACCAGAAATAAATTCATATTCACACCTGATGCAGTGGATATCTATGACATGAAAACCAATTCTAGGGTTGCTACCAGTGAGGTAAATCATCAATCTAGGCTTTACATGTTTTCTAAATTTATTGAACTAGTTTTTGCTTTATTGCTTACCCATGTTGATCAAAGAAGTAGGATATGGCACAAAAGGTTTAGGCATTTAAATTTTAGATATATGCAACAACTTAGAAAGAAGGGGTTGGTTTATGTTCTACCAGACATCCATTTCTCCAAAGGAATTTGTGAGGGATGTGTTCTTGGAAAACACCCTCAAGAGAAATTTGACAAAGGAAAGACACAGAGGGATTCCTCTCCTTTATATATGATCCATAGTGACCTCATGGGCCCTTTTCTGCATCCATCAATCAACAAAGAAAGGTACGTGCTCATTTTTTTTGATGATTTCTCATGCTTCACATGGATTTTCTTTCTCAGGCAAAAATCAGAGGTCTTTCAACACCTCAAAGATTTCAAAGCCCTTTTTGAGACACAGTCAAGAAATAAAATAAAAATCATCTGAAATGATAACGGGGGACAGTATGTCAACCATGAGATCCATAATATTTGTCATGAGGTATAGATTTAGTTGCAGCACATGGTTCCCTATACTCCGCAACAAAACGAAGTTGTTGAATGGAAAAATAGATCTCTAAAAGAGATGGCCTCTTGCATGCTACATGCAAAGTCACTTCCACAGAGATTATGGGCCGAAGCACTTAATTTTTCAACCAACATCCAAAACATATATCCCCATATATATTTCAAGGATAAGACCCCCTACAAGGCTTGGAGAAGCCTCAAATCGGAAGTGACCCACTTCCATATTTTCAGTTCACATGCATGGGCCCAGATTCCCTTTGAAAAGAGGAAGGCACTTGATCCACAAAGTAGAGAGTGTATATTTGTTGGATACCTTGACAGTGTGAAGGGACATAGACTTATTGATCTTTCCTCAAACTGAATCATAATTGAGCAAAGTGTCCAATTCGAGGAAAGTGTCTTACATGTACCTCAATAGACGCATGCAGACACCTTTGTTCTTCCACCTGTCAAAGATGATTAGCATACACATGCTGACTCTTCTTCAGATGAGATTTCTGATTTATGGGATTCATATGATCCTCATATAGATTTAGTACAGTCATATGGAGAGTCATTGCATCTAGATACAGATGCAGAGCCAGAGTAGAGGCCCCAGTGGGCCCAAACTACTCTTTAGGATGCAGGGGAGCTTGTTGGTGATCCAGCTGATACTAGGAGGACTCGATCTAATTTATAGGAGCTTCCTATTGCACTCACTTCCACTGAACCATTTCCTCCCAAGAAAAATTTCTTGGTTCAGTCTTCAGATCCACAGTCTTATGGCGAGGCTGCTGGAAATCCCTTTTGGGAATATTCCATGCAGGAGGAATACAACTCCCTCCTTGAGAACCATACTTGGGATCTAGTTCCCCTTCCTTTAGGAAGGAAACTTTTTAGGTTCATATGGGTCTACAAGACCAAGAGCACAGTGGATGGACAAATTAGCAGATACAAAGCCAGGATTGTTGACAAAGTCTTTTAGCAGGTGCATGACATTGACTATGATGAGACCTTCGCTCGAGTAGTGAAGATGGATTCCATACAATTGGAACTTGCCATTATGGCAGACAAGGGATGGGAAGTCCATATAATGGACGTGAAGAATGAATTTCTTCACGCTGATATCTCTGAAGAGAACTATATGGATCATCCCTAGGGATTTATGCATGATTCATCTTTGGTATGTCGACTAAAGAAGTCTCTTTATGGCCTCAAGAAGGCTCTAAGGGAATGGTATTATAAGATGGACTCCTACCTGCTATCATAGAACTTTCTATGTTGCAAATCAGACCTGAATGTTTACATTCTCATGACGGTTGATTCACTTCTACTCTCAGTTTTGTATGTTGATGATTTGTTTATCACCGGTTGCTCGACTTCAACGATCATTGCATTCAAGACGATTCTACATGACAGGTTCTTGATGACGAACATGGGTCTGCTACATTTATTCCTTGGACTGGAGATCAATCAAGATGCATCAGGAATCAAACTGTCTCAGGTCAAGTATGCATGAGATCTCCATGAGAGATTTCACATGACAGACTACAAGTCTTCCCCAACTCCTTTCCTATCAGGATTCAAACTTGAGGATGGTGGGAACACTCCATTGTTTGACAACACACTATACATACAACCAGTGGGGATCTTGTTGTATCTCACACACTCCAGACCAAATCTCTCCTATGCAGTTGGCACAGTTTCCAGGTTCATGCAGGAGTCGCATGAGCTACATTGGAAGGATGCAAATCATATCCTTTGATACATACATGGCACCATAAACTTTGGGATTCATCATGCATCAGAATCTACATTGGATTCATCATGTTCATTGATTCTAACTAGGATGGCGATAGCACTGATCACAAGTCCACATTTGGTTACTCACTCAGTTTTGGTTCCAGGTCTATCTGTTGGTCGAGAAAGAAGAAGGATTTTATTGCTCTATCTTAATCCGAGGCAGAGTATAGAGGGTTAGTTAACATAACCATTCAATATTTGTGGCTACAACATTTTCTCACTTAGTTGGGAATTCAGTTTCATCATCCAATCGTCATCTGGTGTGACAACCATAACACTCTGAAGTTCTGTAGAGATCTAGTTCAGAGGCAGCGGATGAAGCACATCAAGATCCGCGTGCACTAAATCCAAGACTTAGTACATGAGGGGATCATCGACCTACAGTTTTGTCCTTCAGCAAAACAGACTGCAGACATATTCACCAAGACCTTCACTAAGAAGAAGTTTCATTGTTTACAAAGTCGTCTTGGAGTGAAGTACACATTTTCCTAGTAATTGTCAGTTCTTATTTTTACAGACATTTTACTTTGAGGGGGGGGGAGGGGTTTCCCATGAGGTTTTCCCTCTTTCCTCTCTTTATTTCAGTGTATCTTTTGTATTTGGGTACTTAACATGGCCTCGTTTCCGAGACCCATTATTTATTCTCACCATAGTGATGTTCAGGGGGGTGTTGGAGTTACTTCACACACACCTAGGATTTATTTTTCCTAAGTTTTTTCCAATGTTTATTAGTCATTATTCAATCTCCTGTATTTTAGGAAGAATATTCCTCTAAGGAGAATATAATGTTCAGTTTTCACTTCAGTTTGATTAGTTGAGTGGAGTCTGGATGTTACATTGGTATTGTCACCACGCAACATTGGGATCATCACTAGCTAATGCGAATTGTCCTTGGGATCATTACCATACTAGTGCATTACTCATGATTCCCTTATCTCCTCCTCACTTAACTATGTTTCAGTCAGTTAACTAAAGACTGATAGACTAGTTAACTCAGCTAGGTGGTAGTTCATTCCTGTAACTGTCTGAGAGACTACACTAGGTGGCAGTTTACCCTCGTGGTTGTTGGTGTGTGTCCAAATCACTCTATACCACCACTATGGCACATTGTCTTCTCCTCCAGTGCACATTGGTTGAGTTATACAGAGCATTTCATGTGTAAATTATCAATTATTCGTTTGGTTAATGAGAATTCTTCCATTCTTTCTCTCTTGTTTCTCTTTTCTTCTATTTTCTCTACAACTGTGTATGTCAATTCCCAGCTAGATCTATTTTGTGCAAGTTCAACACATTTACATACCCAACACCAAACCATATGGGCCTTTAACTCCTTATTCCCATAGAATGAGGGACAACCCTTTCTTGGGTCAATACACCCTAAAATCCCAAGAGATAAGGAAATGGAGGGGAATAATGATGGAAAGTGGTAAGTATGGTCGAGAATGGTATGATGGATCATTAAGGGATTTCCCAGTAGAAAACCCATTCCCAAATAAGACCACTTACTATGGCACAATGTCAACCACCATGGTGAAGCATGGAAAAAGGCATAATGTCCAAGAACATATCATGAAATCTAGAGCAATCTAAGATACAACATAATCAAATGGCTTAAATATTGAAATGATGTTCACCATAATACTGACTTGTACCTCATGGATCAAAGCCCACTTCTTTTAGGAAGCCAACTGGTGTGGTGGATTCCATCTGTAAACATGTGACCATCTATTGGATTACTATGGGTTGACCCAGGTTCTAACTAAAATATTACCAACAAACCCTTCTACCATCAGCCCTTCTGGATACCAGAAGGCAACACAACGCACAGAGTGAACTTTGTAGTCTCATTTGAGATGGCTTCTATGGGTGGCTGCAAGACTCATATGTCTGCAACCCAGGGATGGGATGTGTTTCTCTCAGAGGCATTCAACCTACTCATTGTTAACCTTCAAACCCCATTGGAACTTACTCTAGACCATTGTAACTACTATTATATCAGGATTTTATTAATCATTCTAGCTACATTTTATCATAAACAAGTATTCATCTACTGTAAAACTAGATTCTTATCCATTTACTAACTATAAAATTCCTTTACTTAGTGTTGTTCTGCAGGTTATATTAGCTTATTCCTATTGCGTAGTGTTCATTCCTTTAACAAGAAAAATAATCATCATAAAAACTCAGTAAAGTAAATGCAATCATAGACACTGCATATAGTCACATAAAACACAAATATACCATGGTTCACCCCCCTTGGGGATAAGTCCACAAAGATTTGTTGCTTCTACTCTTTACTCATATTCTTGCAAAATCTAGTGTTGTGCACTGTACATTTCTCCCTCCATTACACACGATATCCACAGATCGCAATAGTTCTCACAACACTGAGAAATTTTCACTCATCCACTATCAGACTATCTAAAATAGCTAACTCACTACTCTTC
This sequence comes from Picea sitchensis, assembly GCA_010110895.2. Classification (NCBI taxonomy): domain Eukaryota; kingdom Viridiplantae; phylum Streptophyta; class Pinopsida; order Pinales; family Pinaceae; genus Picea; species Picea sitchensis. The sequence goes on along the minus strand of SNQJ01S0095461.1, from coordinate 21,649 downwards.
AACAACAACCTTTACATTCCTAATAGATTCTACTTATAAAAAACTAGGACAAAACCCTTACAAAAACCCTAACCCTAAGTGGATTAGGTCCACTTAGGTTTGTCCACTTTCTCCTTGAATTAATCTCAGATGGTCCTCGATCCAACCATTGCTCCAAGTCGGAGCTTTTCCACTTTCCAACTTATCTGCAACAGTTTTTCTACTTTGTAACTTCTTTTCTCGCTGCTGCTTTTTCCTCTTTTTTCGACGCCGCTTTTCCTTTATTTCTGACACGCTCCCCTATTTTTTGATGCTGCTTTAATTCCTTAAAAATCATTCAATTTTTCCCAAAATTGGCCTACGCCAATATGCCCCCAAAACTAACATTGTGACTCATCCTGAGTCACTCACAGACTCCAGCATCTTTCACTTCCTATGCCATTTCTTCGTACATCTATGTTATCTGTTGGCATTGCTCTTGAGCTTGGTTTCTCTTCTCTATGATGGCCTATACCACCTGTGTGGTGACTAGAGGTCTTAATATCTCTCCCCCATCCAAGCCTATCTCCTCTATGCTCAATTTCACTGCATCAATCTCCACGACCAGTTGCTCCTCCTTATCCTGCAGGAGCTCCAACTGAGCCTGTCTTGCAATCTTCTGCGCCTGCACCGCTTTTTCCTCTTCCTATAGGCTCTTCATTTCCATGGAAGAATTGATCTTCTTTAGTACTGACTTTGTCTTCTATAACTAATTTACATCTTCCATTGCTGCATGCATTTTGTCTTCCTTCCCTTACATCTCTTGTAGGCTCCTATCCTCTAAGAGTTGTGTCCACAACTAGGCGCTCCTTTCCAATAGTTCTGTCATTCTATGTATATTATGTGTGATGTTCTTTACATATATTGTTGCATCCTGCTCTCTTTTTGCTCTGAATTCTAGAGGAGTAGTATGTATTGCACACTCCTCCAGCTCCTTGATCTAGTCTTTATACTTCTCCATATCCTGCACTATTCTCCTTATCTTCTCTATTGGTTGTGGAGCCTGATTATCTTCCTGATTCAGAGGTCTTTGCTTTCAGCCTTGTTTATACCCCATGAATACTTTACACCCTAGAAGAATGTGCACTCATCTACGCGGGCGAGTGAAGGGGGGGTTACCCCCCCTGCAGGGTCTGGGGGCAAGCGGGCCCCCGAAGGAAAAATTGCCTTGTAAATGTATATTGTAATTTCATAGTAAATCTGGATTGTTCATTATAAGGTCATGTATCTGACAGTAGAATTTATATTATGGTTTTTTCCCTAGAAGGCAACCCTCTTTTATGAGGGAAATGTATTGTGGCTATGTATCATGGAAAATATTTTATTCTGAGAGAGGATACTATGAGAGAAAGAAGAGGAAGTTACAATGGGTTTAATGTCAGTTGTATCCCTTCATTTGTTGGATACTAATAAAGGAAGAACCTGACAATTTCTCTAGTGGACGTAGCCCACACTGGGTGAACCATGTATATCTATGTCTCTATGAACCACACTGGGTGAACCATGTATATCTGTGTTCGCATTTGTTTTATTTTATTGCTCCACGATCCTATTTTTCTAACAATTGATATCAGTGAGAAAGGTAACTCACAGGAAAATAGGGTTCCTGGTTCGAGTGGGAGCAATGGAAAAAGATAGAAAGTTTAGGGTCGATAAATTTAACAACCAAAACTACCAGTTATGGAAGATGTAGATGGAAGATTATTTATATCATAAGGATATATTCCTACCATTGGGTGGAATAGCACAGAAGTCGACGACCATGAAGGATGAAGAATGGGGGGTTCTTGACAAAAAGGCACTAGGAATGATACTACTGAGCTTGGCAGCATTGGTGTCTTTCAATATTTCGAAAGAAAAGACAATGAAGGAACTGATGGACACATTGGATAAACTGTATGAAAAACCATTGATGTCTAATAAGGTATTTCTAATGAAGAGATTATTTAATATGAAGATGTCAGAAGGTGGGTCTGTTGCAAATCATTTAAATGAAATTAATACAGTTACTAATCAACTAAGTTCTGTAAAAGTGGACTTTGATGATGAGGTCAGGGATCTTCT
>SNQJ01S0095461.1:0-19557 GCA_010110895.2 Picea sitchensis | reverse complement strand
TCTCACAAGATTCCCCTGAACAAAAAGCTAGAGAAGAATGCTCAGAGCAGTTTTATATTCATCTGTCGAAATGTCACATTACAAATTGAAAGAATATGATACGTCCCGCTTCTCTGGAGTTGCTTCAATGTATCAAAACTTGGCTTCCCGAATGGTGATTTCCCCTGAATTTAAAGAGGAAATCCTTCGATACAATCATCACAAAGCATATCTGAATCCTATCCTAAATCAGATCTTCTTTCTAAATCAGCATAGGATGTCCTATTCTTACGCAACTGATTGTTGTTACAGGAGCTGAACGAGGTATTGCCATTACGGCTGGTGTAACAGCTCCTTCATTGCTACTGATGTTGTTTCAGCATCACAATTCACGGGTTGTTTCAGCCACGTGAATTGCGCTCTTGACTGTGTCGGCCTTGACCGTTAACTGTAACGGCTTGTGTTTCAGCATTGCAATTCTGACTATGTGACAACTCCGTGTTTCGGCATCTGCGTCCTCGATCTGTATAGCAGCTCCGTGTTTCGGCATATGCGACCTCAGATTGTGTAGTAGCTTCGTGTTTCGGCATATGCGACCTCGGGCTGTGTAGCAGCTCCGTGTTTCAGCATCAAGACAGTTCTGTGTTTCAGCACAGGCCTCAAATGCTAATCTGCAGTTATGGATACTTATGCACTTGTAATCAATAGTTTAGTACGAGAGTAATGTAAAATATCATGCAAAACAAATTAAACGTGTAGAAATGAGAAAGGACGTTATATACCTTGGAATGATCAGATGAAGTGATAATATGAATCTAAATACAGGTGATCAAGGATATAATAATGGCAAAAAGTATGGGCAAAAAGGGTACATTGTGTGGTCCTAACAACCCCCAACCCTTAGGCTGAGCACCGCACAGGATCGTTCTAATTCTACTCTGAGTCAGATTGACTCTTCAATCTCCCTACAGGAAATTCTCACACACACAAGAGTGTATCCACAGTTCCATCCTGAAAAACCCTCCCTATCCAACTTAACTCTAGGTGCAAGCCTTACACTTCCGTACGACCAAAACCTGGTCCTTGCAAAAGCGCCTTTCGCAACTAGCGTGTTCGCGGGTCGAAGACCCTTGACTTTTCTTCACCAAACATCAATACCTGACATGCGATGGCATATGGCTCCTCCTTGTTAGTGCCCTCCATGCATAACCACTGGATAGAGCTGAGCACTAACCTCACTCACAACTCATGAGTTCATGAGTTGAAGGGTTGAACCTCTGGGCCCTTCTTTTACGAAACTCTGAGACGCGAAAGTCAGAGAAGATTTGACTCCTTCATCACTTCTCGCGGCTCGCAACTTTGTGAGTTGGTTTTTTGATCCTTTGTGATCCTTTCTCATGAGAACCCGAAGCACGATAAGTCAACAGGGTGTTGACTCCCTCCCAAGTGACAAGTGTCCACCTGTCAACCATGCGGTCCCCAATTGATGAACGCACCACGTGTTCGCCCGAGACCTCAGCGCTCGGTCCTTCATGAATTCTGTAGTCGAAACTGATTCCTCCCAACCTCCAAAACCCTGATACGCGATCTAGCGAAGAGGTTATGATCCAACGGTTTCCCTACTTATCGCTACTTGAAAGTTCGTGCAACCAAAGGATTTGGAATGCTTTCCGAACTCACGAACCTTGAGTTCGAAAGAATGATCCAATGGCCCAAACTGACCATGATTGATGGTCTTCGTTGATTCTTGACACTAGAGTGGTGGGTTTTTCCAACTCCTAACCACCCTGTAGCTTTACTGGATCCTACGGTCCCCGTAACTTCATGAGTTCTCCATGGAGAATTCTGACCATTCGATTTCTTCCTCTGAATCTCTGGCCCAAATTGACTCGATGTTCTTTCTCTGGGACTTAACTTCTGCGCGATGAATTTTCTTCCTATCTTCCTTTGAAGTATTTCGATATCCGTCCTCTTTTGAAGTGTTCAAAGGTGTTATCCCTCCTGAACTTTCACTTGCAAACTCAAGCCTCCAAAAGGGTTCCTTCTCGCACTCCTTGCGTAAAACTTCAAATACTCCAGGGTATTTGATCTTTCAACTCAGTGTACACTCGAAAACAATAGTCCTTCCCCTTTCAACCTTAGTTGATAAGGTCTAAGGCCTCGACTAGCCTACGCACACCTTGCACGACTTCTATGCTTCACCTACACTTATGTTGGAATGAGAACAACGGTATCCCTCCTAAGCTTTCTAAGATAAAACTCAGAACCCTTGTCAATGCACACCTTGCGGACGTTTCACTGCACTCCTTGCAAGAACCCTCTCAGGAAGAGAAACAATTGAAACTCATTCTCCTTCTCTCTCAGACTTCATATACTTAACATGAAATCACACATTCAACACAGCATTGAAACAAATGCATAAACAGAGAGAATAAAACAACTATAAACATACCATTTAACAAAGGTAAATGGTAAACATCATAACACCTTGAAAGTTGAGTCAAAGCTTCATATGTTAACTCAATTGTTTCTTCACATGGGTTCTTCTCTACAGCTCTCTGCTACAGCTCTCTTTTTCAGTTTTGTGCTAATGATACAACAATAACATGATATAAAGGCGAGGGTGTCTATATCCGTTTTCCCTTCTACTCTCTAAACTGTCTAATCTATAATTCAAATCTACCTACTTTCATTAACTACACATAAATGCCTCTACATACTACAGACGAGAGCAACGCTCAAGGTCTGTTCACAATATCTTGACATAAATGTAAGTACGCTCCCCTCCAGCTATCACATTAATGTCCTCTTCATTAATTTTACAAAACATTTCAAAAACGTGCGTTGGTGCGTTTCCAACTGTCTTCCACCTTCATGTTCACTTGGCTGGCCACTTATGATGCTCCTGCATCAAAATTAAACATGGAGAACAAGGGAAGACAAAAGGATAGAGGAAAGGGATCACATAACCATGAGAATTCTAGGAAGGGAAGATCCAAATACATAATGGGAAAGATAGTGTGTTGCAATTGTGGGAAGAAAGGACATCTGAAGAAAGACTACAGAGCTCCAAAGAAACAAAGATATGGACAATGGGAGAAAAATCAAGAAGAAAATATAAGAGGTGATGTGTTACAAGATGCTTTGATTCTTTCTGTAGATAATATTTTTGAGTCTTGGGTAGTAGATTCAGGGGCTTCATTTCATGCCACACCCCATAGGAAACCTTTTCTATATTATGTTCAAGATGATTTTTGATAGCTTCATTTGGGTGATTATGCACCATACAAAATTGTTGGAATGGGAAAGGTAAAAATAAAGCAAAGGAATGGAAACCGATGGTTGTTGAAAGAGGTAAGACATGTTCCAGATCTAAGGAAAAATCTAATTTCAAAAGGGCAATTGGAAAGTGAAGGTTGTATATCCATATTTACAGATAAGGTATGGAAGGTCACCAAAGGATCATTGGTGATATAAAAAGGAGAGAAGGTAGGTACATTGTATTTATGTACTGGTAATAATGACTCTTCTATCTCTTTAGATTCAACAAGAGTGGATACAACACTGTGGAATCATAGGCTTGGACACATGAGTAAGAAGCGGATACAGATACTTCAAAAAAGAAATTTGTTTCCAGATCTTAAACAAATTGATTTGGATTTCTGTGAGCATTGTGTTTATGGAAAGAAGAAGAGAGTCAGATTTCTCAGAGTCGGAAAAGAAAAGAAGAGTGAAAGGTTATAGCTTGTGCATAAATATGTATGGGCACCAACTAAGGTATCATCTCTTGGGGGCACTCATTATTATGTTACTTTTATTGATGATGCAACTAGAAAAATTTGGGTTTATTGCATTCGACAAAAATATGATGTTTTTGATACTTTTAAGAAATGGAAAGATTTGGTTGAGAATGAGACAAGAAAAAGGTTGAAGTTTCTCAGATCAGAAAATGGAGATGAATATTTCAGCAAGGAGTTTTATTATTATTGTCCATACCATAGGATTCGTAGAGAGAAGACAGTTCTAGGAACACCACAAGAAAATGGTGTGTCAGAAAGGATGAACATGACAATCATGGAGCGTGCAAGGAGTATGATATTGCATGTTGATATGCCCTTATAGTTATGGGAATATGTTGTAGATATTGGTGTTTACTTATAAATAGAGGAACTTCAAGCTCTTTGGATGGTGGAATTCTAGAGGAGGCATGGATAGGTAAAAAGGTAAACTATTATTATTAGACATTTTTTTATTTCCCCCACCACCCTTCTTACTCTTGCCTTTTTTCTTCTCTTCGGGTTGCTGAGGACACTTCAAAGTCTTCATTTTCACAGAATGTTTGTTTGAAGACTGGGTGGAATGGGTGGTCGATCCAGAGGCTAGACCAGCCACAGGTAGTTGAATAACATTTTTTTTCATCTGGCTAGTGGTCAGGTCTACAGCTTTCATTTGAGAAGAACCCACTATACCATCGGCATGTGGGTTATACTTTGGATTTTTCAAGTTGAGAGTATATCACGGTGCATTTGGCATAATATCATATAGAATGCTTTATTGAGAGTATATGAGCTCTAACTGTTGTGCCCAAAAGATTTCCTATTCCTCTAAAAAAACCTCCGAAGTTGTAACATCTTTAGAAATATAGAGGAGTAGAGATTGCAGGAACCATTCAAGGAGGAAATCTAGCGGAACCGTAGCCTTAATCAATATTTTCCTTCTCCTCCATTCATGAATGTGATCAAAAATGTGTGTGGCATTATCTTTCTCAAAATTGGCCAACAATTTTGTCCCGACATCGTACTGAACAAGGAGTTGTAAATGGTTTAAGAAAACCATGGCTAGGTCACCAAAAGTCGAGTACTTTCCCCTCTCAAGTTCAATATACCATTTGGTGGTGCCTCTATTAAGACTATTGTTGGCCCTTAATTGGTTATGTATTAAGGAATAAAGAGAAGAATAAAGATGAAGTACGAAGAGCACGGAAGGCACACAAATCGAGGAAGGGTCAAAGTGGTTAAAGAAGAAGAAAAGAAGGAGCGAAGCAAGGAAAAGCGAGTCGTTGAAAGAGAATATCAAGGAAGACATATCATCAAAGAAGATGGATCATGGACAACTCAGCAAGCGGAAAAATACACCAATGGGTGCTTTGGAGCACCTCGTGGAAAATAAGGAAGACCAGGTTGGCGAAGCCCTTAAGATATGATTTATGTGGACCTAGGGTTTTGGCATCTAGGGTTTTGACACCTAGACTTCGATCTAAGGTTGTCTGAGAGTTATGTAATGTATAAATAAATTTCTAGGAGAGTCAAGAGGGTTGTTCATTGGTTATGATTATTGTTGTTGATGTAAGAGAGAGAGAGAGAAGTGTTTTGTTGTAAGAACATTTTGTATTCTGGATCTTCAACTGGGTGCGAAGATCAACTCTGCAACTGGGTGCACAGGGAGGGGAGAGAAAGATGAAGAGAGAGAGAGAGAGAGATGCAACTAAGTGCGCAGATAAAACTGTATGTTTTCATATAATATATAGAGAAACACAGTTATGTGGACGTAGCCCTAGGGAGAGGTTGAACCACGTAAATCGTGTTGTTCTTTGTGGTTGATGTTGTGTTATTGGCTATCTGTTATACTGTTATTGCATGATTGTTAGATCAGAGATATAACTTTGCAACTCCTCTGGTTGTAGACACCTCTGGTTAGTTGCGTTGTTATTTTGGATTCACTTTGCAACTCCTCTGGTTGTAGACACCTGTTTCCTGCAACCCCCCTATTGCTACTTCAGGTGAGACTTCATCTACTTTGTAGGTGTTGCTGAAAGGGCCAGTAGTTAGGGTTTGTTGGTGCATTGTTATATTTTAACCCTAGGTTTTCCCCTGTGCCAACAAATTGTTTTGTTGCTGGGACCGAGATATTCTTGAGGGAATGTCAAGGTGGTTTCCATCGAAGACAGAAATTCATAAGTGGATAGAATAACAATAAAGGGACTTCATCGAAGCTCAGAACAAGAACCCTAGCATTGGTATAGAGAATTGGTTGGGAAGGTACATATTTACCGATATACACGAGATTTTCTTTGGAGGCATTCATAAGAACCTATATGATTGGTTAGCAAGATTAGTAGACACTCAGTTTGAAATCAGATCTAGACCACCTGTGGTTTGGACATTGGCTTTGATCAAGAAGGTCAAGAGAGTTGATAACGCCATGTCAAGAGCAGTAGATCTCTGGTTTGATAGCACTATTGGAGGGTACATTACTGAGTTTTCTATTGACAGAGTTGAATCATATAGCTAGGCAGAGAGGTATTTCTTTAAGGGACCTAGAGGAAATTTTTTACACTTTTTGAAGTTGAAGATCAAGATGCTATTGCATGAGCAGAATATCTTGAAAATAAATTAATCAGTCAGATTTTAAAGCTAATGTTCAAGAATTCAGACAATGATAGTGACATAGAGGCTAGACACATGCATAGTGGGAGATCATTCAAAGAGGTTCCTCTTGCGAACCTGTTTAAGCAGAATTACTGAGATGAGGGATTCTACAGTGGAGAAGGAGCAAAGCTATCAGATGAAGAGAATTCATAGTCTGTTAGGGCAGAGGCAGTAGAGACTAAAGAACTTCGTCGAGGAGAGCCAGAAAGTTTAGGGGTTGCACCTACTATCAAAGTAAGTATAATTACTCCTCATGTTTTTTTAGTAGAATTAAGTAGCCAAAGTAACTAGAGTAACCAGAGTAATCAGAACACTCAGAGCACTGTTACAAGAAATTTAGTACATACTCAATCCATAAATCAAGGAAAGTCCATGGCAGATGAACTGAGGTTACCTATCTTTAGAGGAGATGGATCTGAAGATCTTGATCAGCATTGGTTCTTACGCGAAGCTATATAGAGCATTAAGCAAGTCACCGACGAAGTTGTTAAGAGACCTAATTTTAGTACTACCCCGAGGGATCGCGCCCTAGGCTGGTATATGAAGTTTTCCACAGCGACTGCATAGCCTAAACCATTGAGTGACATTAAGACTGTGTTGAGCATAGAATTCAAGAAAAATAAGTCTGATTCACAGTGCATTACTGATTTGAAGGAAATCGAACAGAAGGTAACTGAACCTGTTTGGGAGTTTGATCAGAGGTTTAAGACCTTGACAGGCCATTTGAATTTTCAGATTCCATACGAATAGAATAAGGAATGATTCATCGTTGTCATCCTACCACGTATCAGAGTTCCTCTGATACAATATAAAATCGCTTTGCAGTCTGAAGCATTTTATATTTCCATGAAACTATAAGCAGCCCCTGTGGGAGAATCCAGTCTAGGTATGAGCCAGATCTTGAACCAATTAACTAGTTTATATTTATAGGTTGAAGTCATGAAGAAAGATAAAGGAAAGGAGAAAAGATAAGACATATGGTGTATCAGATGTAAATCAGAGGGCCATGACAAATAGCATTGTCCCCTATTTAATGAATATTAGGCCTCTACAGCCCCTAATCCTTTGAAGCATGCTACCTTACCCTAGTGCAAGGTATGTGAAACTAGACATCACCTTGGTGAATGTTATTATATGTAGAAATATGTATAGACACCTACGAATATTTATTGCACATTCTGTAAATCTGTGGAGCATGATGAAAAGGATTGTAGGCTTTATGACCTCTTGCATGAAAGGTTAAGTGATACATACAGAATTCAAGGAGAATTACAGTAGGAAGGAAATGTTGTGCAATTCAATTCCCCAGGAAGAGGAAACTTCAACCCTCATGGTGGATTTAGAGGTAGAGGATGAGGAGGTGGCATGGGTCAAGGTTGAGGTCATATTATTTTCTATAACTGTGCCCAGCCAAGTTATTTGGCAAGGGATTGTCAGAACCATTGTACTTCTTGCAGCTATTGTACTTCATTTTAACATGTCATTGAAGACTACCCAGTATTATTAGCCAAACTTCAAGAAAGACGAGGTGGAAACCAGCAAGTACAACCAATATCAGTTGAACCTCATGGTGAGGATCACAAAGTCATTGTTATTACTAGAGGAGGCGATGTCACAAGATAAGATAGGGTCACTCCAGGAAATACTACAAAGGGATCAGGGATCAAAAGAGCTACAGAGAAGACACAATTGTTTGATCCAAGGAAAGAAAAGAATACTTTTGAAGCAGTAAGAAGAGAATTTGTAGGAGAACAGGATTCTTCATCTAGGGCACAACCAGAAGTAAGAGAATGTGAGATGCCTCTGGCATTTGATCAGTCTGCCTTTTCCGAGAAAGGAAAATATGTAAGAAAGCTTATGGATTTATTATATACTTGCATTAATTTGATTAAGGATGAAAGAGTTGTGCAAGAACTACAACACTTGATAAGACAGTATGAGATCAGAAGGGTAGATCCTCTGCTGAATAGAGCTATGAATCAAGTATCCAGAAAGAGGAGGAAAAACAAGGAATTGCACCTTAATGCTCATATTGGAGACTACGACATAGATTATGTGGTCCTTGACTTCGCATCAAAATTCAATGTTATGACGAAGCGGACCTGGTCACTGATGGGAAAAACTAAGTTGATTTATTCCCCTATTAGGCTCGGGATGGCTAATCAGCAGGTAGTGATCCCCTTTGGAAGACTGTAGCATGTCCCTCTGGACATCGACGGGGTAAGGATGTTTGCAAACTTTGAAGTGATTGATATTGTTGATGACAATTGTCCTTATCCTGCATTGTTGGGTATTGACTGGGCATTCAACAATTCGACTGTTGTTAACATAAAAAAGAGAAGAATGACGTTTGAAGGTGATGGCCTTAGGGTTATTGTACCTCTTGATCCTGATGAAGTTCGCAGTTACAAAGAACCTATAATAGAAGAATACCATGCCTATGAGCTAGAAAATATCTACAAACTGACAGCAAGATAGCAAGATTAAATTAATACTACAGCAGATGGAAATCTAAGTTGGCGAAGTGAAAGTGCATGCTCATTAGATTCAAAGGAAGCATTGGAGAACTAGCAGAACATAATGTATGAAGTCTCTACATGGATATATGCCATATTAACCAAGGTAGTTCGTTGGATTGGTACAGAAGTAAGTAATCTTCCCACATTTGATGGTTTGAATCATTTAAAGACATTTTTATTGGAATTTGAAGGAATTTTACCAGTACAATAGAGGTTGTTGGCACTAGACGAAGCCTTGAAAGAAACGCTAACGATATGGTGGGGAACACACAAGAAGAACATCACAAAGTGGGTACAATGTCGCACCTTGATGACAGTGCGCTTTTTAGACCAATTTGAAGGTTGCAAAATTTGATACAATGTTAGAGTTGTCCTAAGGACCATGTGTGAAGTTGTGAGGAAGCCTAGAGTAGCATTCCTAAAGAGAAGTAGTTACATAAGTTCATTAACACTTTGGATACTATGCCTATCAACTGGTATCTTCAAGAAGAACTATGCTTAGCTACTTCAGATTGGTACGGTATGAATCAGAACTTTATAGCCACGTCTTTATTTGAAATTCGGTACCCCACAGTAGATAAGGCTTTACAAATTGTAAGACAAAAGGTCTTTGAGGAGACACCTAACCTTCCTTTGGAAAAAGAAGAAAATGAATGGAATACACCTTTTTAGAGATTACAGGGTTGTTATAATATTAACGTTGATGAACATGATGATCCTAGGAATGTGAACATCGCAGAAACTGAAGGACAGAGAGACATAGAAGGGACATGGATTGAATTACCTTGTATTGGGAACCCTATTAAAATTAAGAAAGTTAATATTGGAATAGAGCAAGCACCTAAGTTCAAAAATTTTGGAGATTATTGGGATGATGCCACTATTGACAACATTACAGAACTACTGAATGAGTATTGGGACTTGTTTCCAACCAAGTTCACAGACATGAAGGGTATTAAAGGACCCATCGGAGAAATGAAGATTCCTTTGAAACCAAATGCAAGGCCTGTCAAGTAGAGACCTTACAGACTGAATCCCAAGTATAATCAGAAAGTTAAGATTGAATTAGATAGAATGTTGGAAGCAGGAATCATAGAACCTGTTGAAGAATCTGAATGGATCAGCCTTATGGTGGTCCAATATAAGAAATCAGGAGAAATCAAAATATGTGTAGATCTAAGGAAACTGAATGATGCATGTTTACATGATCCATTTCCTACACCGTTTATTGATGGAGTTTTAGATAATGTAGGAGGACATGAAGTTTACTCCTTCACAGATGGATTTTCAGACTATCACCAGATTAGAATTGTTAAGGAGGACATACATAATACCACATTTGCAACAGAATGGGGTTCGTTTCAGTACATTGTGATGCCTTTTGGTTTGAAGAACACACCAACCATATTTTCCAGGGTGGTGGTCAAAGCATTTAAGGACTTTTTACATATTGTTTTGGAAGCATACTTTGATGATTGGATTTTTTTTAGCTTATTGAAAAATCATATTGAATGTTTGAGACTAATGTTGGATAAGTGCAGGCAATGCCAGATTTCCATGAACCTGAAGAAGTGCATTTTCCTTTCATCTTTTGGTGTATTTCTAGGACACATTGTGTGTAAGTAGGGGTTGTTGGTAGATCCTTCCAAGATTGATATCATTGTCGATCTGCCCCCTCCTAGCTCAATTAGACAGTTGTGCACTGCGCTAGGACATACTGGATACTACAGAAAGTTTATCAAGGGCTATGAACAGATAACAGAACCTATGGAGAAGATATTAAAGAAAGATAGTAAGTTTCAATGGACAGAGGAATGCCAACAGAGCTTTGACACACTAAAGCAGAAAATGGTCATTGCACCTATTTTGGTTTTCCCATATTGGAGTAAGGAATTCCATGTTCATTTCGATCCTTCATCCATTTCATTAGGAATAGTATTAGCACAGCTGGGAGCAGGAGATATTGACTACCCTTTAGCCTTTTCTAGCAGAAATATTTCTACGGCTGAAATAAATTATACTACCACTGAAAGAGAAGGCTTAGCTATGGTATATGCACTGCAGAAGTTTAGACACTACTTGTTTGGAGGACATTTTAAGATGTTCACTGATCACTCTACATTGAAGTACTTAGTCAACAATCCAGTGTTGGGGGGGAGAATATACAGGTGGATATTATTATTCCAGGAATATGATTTTGAGATTGTGGTCAAGCCAGGGAGAATGAATAAAGGACCTAACCACTTATCCAGGTTGGAACATGGAGAGGAACCTACCAGTTTGGATGATACACTACCAGATGCACAGTTGTTGGCCATCAGGAAATTCAATGATAACTTCACTGAGATAGCTCAGTTCCTGTCTACAAGAACGGAACCTCACGAATATATAGTTATTCAAAAGAAACAGTTGGTAGTCTGCGCTGTAGATTTTCAACTTATAGTGGGACAGTTATATAAGATGGGACTAGATGAGATCTTGAGGAGATACGTTATGGAGGAAGAAAGACCATTGATTCTTGCAGAAGCACATGAAAGCATCGTAGGAGGACATTATGCAGGGAAATAAACATCGCAGAAGGTTCTCAGAGCTGGCTTCTAGTGGCCCACTTTACACAAGGATGCTAAGTACTACAGAGCCTGTGATGTATGCCAAAGAGTAGGGAATCCCTCTAGAAGGAATGAGATTCCTTTAGCACCTCAGCTAACTTTACAGTCATTTGAGAAATGTGCCATTGATTTTTTGGGACCTATCAACCCACCAGGGAAGTGCACAGGAGCTCGATACATCATCATTGTGACAGAGTATTTGACCAGATGGGAAAAAGAAAGAGAAGTTAAGGAATGTAGTGCAACTACATCTACGCGGTTCATCTTTGATGATATCATCACCAGATTTGGATGCCCAAAGATCCTTATGAGTGATCAAGGTACACATTTTATTAATAAAACAATTGAAGCCTTGACTCAGGAATTTGAAGTTCACCATTAGAAGAGAACACCATACCACCCACAGGTGAATGGTATAGTCGAAGATTTCAATAAGATCTAGGAGACAACACTAACGAATATTTGCAGTGTGAACAGAGATGACTGGGATTTAAGAATTCCAGTAGTATTATAGGCTTATCAAACTACTTGCAAAAATCTGACAATGTAGACTCCATTTAAGTTAGTTTATGGCTTGGAAGCAGTGGTACCTATGGAATATTTGGTTTCCAGCTTAAGAATTGCATCATTTACAAGTATGGATGACACCGACGTTGTTCAAGATAGGCTCACGCAGTTGATGGAACTAGAGGAAGACAAGTTTATTGCAGGATTTCATCAATGGGTACAAAAATAACGAGAAAAGGCTTACCATGACAGACATATCAAGAGGAAAGCATTTAAGCAAGGATATTTGGTATTGGTATATGACAACAAGTTCATTAAGCATCCAGGTAATTTTAGGACACATTGGCTTGGACCATTCGAAGTTTCCTATGTTACATAAGGTGGAGTTGCGCAATTGAAGACTCTTAATGGAGAATGGAAGGACGGTTTAGTAAATGGGAGCCGGTTGAAATTGTATTATGAAAACCAGTTTCCTCGCAGCTCTCAGTAAAAGAAAAGAAAGAAGGATCTAGGTATCAGGTGTAGTTGAAATTGGGTACTAGATACAAAAAGGACAGTTTTCACACAACAGGGGGCGACAGTGCAGAAAGTACAGGCTGCTTCGCGCAGTCTGCAGTCGAAGTGATATAGAAGGTTCAACCCTGCAGTGACTCGAGACGAGTCATAGGTGAGTGTTGGGGGCCTGTTGTGTTGGATCATGTTGCCATTGATGCAAATGGTTTGATTGATTGATGTCAAAGGATTGATTGATTGATGATTGATGTAATATAATATGTATTTTCCTTGATGAGAATGCATAGATGAAGATGGGTCAATGAGTTGTCATTGATACATGATGAAGATGGATCATTGTGGTTTCATTGGTATATAATGCATTGCTAGAAAAATGTATAGATGACTCATTATTGTCTTATCATGATTGATAAGGTGCACAAATGGATGAACTCCAAAGTGGTCCCCTAATGGTGAAAGCCCTCACAGGAAGACGCTTTGTGGATTGAGTTATCCTAGAAGAATGGTTGGAGGACCCTTAGTCTCATAATTGTCTTATCATGATTGATAAGGTGCACAAATGGATGAACTCCAAAGTGGTCCCCTTATGGTGAAAGCCCTCATGGGAAGACACTTTACAGATTGAGTTATCCTAGAAGATTGGTTGGAGGACCGATTCTTGTATGTGGAATAATGAGATGAAGATCAAGGAAATTGTTGGTGAAACTATCCTAAATGGATAGTTCTTGTCATGCCATTTTCGTTGGTATGTGGAATGTCACATAACTCCTCATGGTTTGAGAGTTATGGCCTTACGAAGATAAAGGACCCCCACATGAAGGCTTGAATCCCCCACGGTCAAAGAAGTCAAAGTGACCTAAAAGAAGAAATAATTATTTAAATGATAAAGTAAAGTGACAAAATTCAATGTGGATTATTTAAATAATAAAGAGAAGTGACAAAATCAAGAAGGAATATTTAAATGATAAAGTATTGGAGAACTTTTTATTTATGGAAAGTGGTTAACCCTAAAAATAAGGAAAATAGGTAAAGGGACCTAGAAATGGATTAAGTGACCTAAAAGAAGAAATCATTATTTAAATGATAAAGTAAGGTGACAAAGTCAAGGTGGATTATTTAAATAATCAAGAGAAGTGACAAAATCAAGAAATGATAAAGTAAGGTGACAAAATCAAGAAGGAATATTTAAATGATAAAGTATTGCAGAACTTTCTATTTATGGAAAGTGGTTAACCCTAAAATAATGAAAATAGGTTAAGTGACCTATAAATGGGTTAAGTGACCTAGATTATGAAAGTATAAATAAGATAGCAATGGTCTCTTGTAGATCATCTTTTTTGTGGATCAATGGAGAGCTTCTTGTGAGAATATCTTTTGGAGTATTGATGGAGAGCTTCTTGTAAGAGCTTCTTGAGAATTTTTGGTGTGGAACACTTGAGAATATTGAATATATATAGGTGACTAAGGTAACCAAGCATATCTAAGCCAAATTTCAGAAGGAAGGTGAAGAAAAGAGGGTCGGAATTGAAGGGAGGATAAATTATTTTGATGATTCTTTCTAAGGTATGTTATTTACAGGTCATCTCACCATTTTCGCTATAACTTTTTTTCTATAATGATTCAGATCGTGAAATTGCTATTCCAATGAGAAAACAAACCCAAGTATTTTTGGTAAACAATTCATCTTGTGGGTAATTTTATTTTGGGAGTTACACTCTATGGAAAATAGGGTTTGTGGCTAGTCCTGAAACTAGTCAAAAACAGGTGTTTTGGGTAAAAACGTCATAACTTCTTCATAAAAGATACAAATTAAATGATACCAAATGTTTTATTTAGGGTACAGTCTATACTATGTTGTGTAATATTTTTAGATCAATTCAACGAACATTTTTTGCAGGGCATGCTCTACACGATCACTCTCTAGAATAAGCCAGAATTCAACAAGGTATGCCATTTTTGCTATAACTCCTTTTCTTAGAGGTTCCAAGTAGTGCCACCTGTTATCACTCCAAGAAAATCCTTAGGGTTGTAAGCTAAGGATGATTGGTAACTTAAGAAAATAATGTGTAGGTATTCTTGGAACAATGGGATCCTTAATGATTAATATAATAGACAGCTCATAATACATCAAAAAGAAACAATGCTTTCAGAAAAAAATAATCAGATCAAGTATTTTGAAAGGAGAGGATGAAGAACACCAATCTTGATTTCCAAATACAACTAGTGTAGGTCTCAATGAAATATAGAAAGAAATCCTTCACTTCAAGTATATGAGCTCAATAAAGAGATGACAGACTTCATAAGCTAAGATAAACTGAAATAAAGTACAGAAAAGGAAACATGAATGTTTCTGATATTGAAACTGAAAGGAGACTGTATTTTTATTATGCCATAAGAGTCTATACAGTAGCACAAAATATATTCCCAGTTTGAACCCTTGTCCCTTAGAAAATCTAGGCATTTATAGACTTTTACAATCAGTTTTTAAGATCCTGAAAACTTGGATCTGTATCTAAAAATAGAAAATCAAATTAACTAAGACAATCAATAACAAAGACTAGTGGCTAGGATAGCATTCGAACTGTCTTCCATATCAAAATTTGACATATGTACTTCATCAGCTTCTGGAATCTGTTGTGTCATGAAAAAGGTAAAGGCACCTGTCCTTGTAGCAGGATTTCTTCAATTACTCCTAGTCGAAACTTTAGGAGACCGATTTAGCATGTGGTTTTCAAAACCTCCACGAATCTCTGATGCTGAGTATTTTCTAACTAAGTAGTTAATCCTTTAATTCTCTGGAACCTCTTTAAATCCTTTGAAAATCGCCCTGCTCCATCTTTAGCTTTCAAAAATTATTTTTGTGCTTTCACCAGCTAACTTGCCTTATGATTCGCTGGTTAGCTGGTGAAAGATCTGCCTTTCACCAGCTAACTGGTTGTAAATTTACCCTTTATGCTGGTGAAATCTCTGACTTGGCCCAAAATGAACTTTCACCTCCAAAACTTTTGTTCTATCAAAAAATCAGCGTGTCTCTGCTTTATCTCCTTGCATATTCACAACAACCTTAGCTAGCACTTGCAGATCTGGGTGTGACTTCTGTTTTTGCTTCAATTTTATAATCTTCCTCTTAAGGCATTTTTCAAACCACCATAGACTGTTATAATATTTGGTGATTTTCTTCTTTCTCTTCTTGTCCTTGACACTTTCACAAGCCAATTTTTCAAATGCAGCATTTGTTTCTGCGAAATTATCAGACAGATTTTTGTATCTCTCCTTAATTACTCTTTCTAAAACCTCCTGTTGAGCAATCACTTCTTTAAGTTGCTTGATTTTCTGTGTTTTCTTGGACTTTTTTCTCTTTGATGTTTCACCTTCATCAGTTTGAGTAAAAGTCTCACAATCCTGTGCAAATTCCATGGAATGTTCAGGGCTTTTAATGGCTGGACTTTCATCTTCTTGATCTGGCTCTGTTTCTGAGTCTATGTATGGTAGATTTAAAATATTTGTTTTCTTTTCTGTAGGCTGCTCTATAGTAGTTTCAAAATCTAACTTTTTCTTTGACCTGTGAGACTTTATACCAGAAATCCTATCTTCTTGTGGTCCTGGAAGAGTTCTCCTCTTCCTCGAGCTGCTTTGAGGAGTTAATTTCCTTTTTCCAGCCCTCTTCTGCTCATTCATGGGTTGAGTTTGGGTTTTGAAGCCTTCCCAAAAAATAAAATGTTGCCAAGTCCTTCCTCTTTGTCTTAGCTCCTCCAGGATTATCAATTTGATTAGGCCAAAATGGCAAAGAGTGTTTTTCATACTGAGAGGTTCAACTCTAATCTTTTTACAGACTTTAGTTAAGCTTTTGTGCAAGAAGAAAGGTAAATTTAGGAGAGTTTTCCCTGTAAAATGGTCTAAGAGCTTGAAATGGTATACCATCAGTTTGTCGTACCTTCCTTATGAGGTTATGTAGAGTTGGATGCCCTTGAACAAGTCCTGCCACTAATCCTCTAAATGAGAAAATGGCATTCTTTTCTTCCATGCATCATTTCTGAATTCTTCCTTAAGATATGCTCTGAAATTGAGGTTCTTGGTTGCTGTTGTTTTGAACCAACTTTGGCCTGATCTAGGTAAGTTGGTTGCCGTATCAATGGCGGCTTCATCAACTATGATTTCTAAAGACCCGACACAAGATTTATTTCCATCGTATGATTTAGCAAATGCTTCAGCTGTTGTTTGGTGACAGTCGTTCTGTAACTTCTCAACATATCCCATGCAGCCTGCGTCTAAGAAGTTTTTTTGCACCTCTAGATGCGCCTGTAGAAAGGAAAGACTGTCTAATTCTTTCCTTAACAATGAACCACTTCATCTCCTTTCCATCTACAATTCAAACCCCAGACAATTTTGCACACAAAAACACTATAATCTGTTGTTTGAGCCGAGGTTTGGTGCTGGTGAAAACTCTCAGCGTTGTCTTTCAAAAATGAAAACATATCATATGCCTATGGATGATGCGTGTTGGGGATATGAGGCATCGATTTGAATTCGCCATCTCCAGCGCCATTATCTTGTGAAGCATGCATTTCTGAACACGATCCGCTTTGAAATCCGATTTAGACGTGCAAAACCGAATCTTCATCATTATCTCCTTTCACTAGCGCCTTATAATGATTACGTGACATGTGTTGAGCATGTCATCTTTTGATTTTTGAAAACGTGGAGAAAACGCATGTATTCTTCACTTTCACCAGCTAACGGTCCGTGGGGAAATGCTCCTTAACTGTTGAAAATCGTCGCTTTCACCAGCTAATCATCAACTTTGAAACACGTTGTTGAAGGAAAATCTCCCTGTGGACAGCTAGATCTCCTCAAAGAGCTAGACTCTTAACTCTAAGACAGAAAGTGCTTATCATGTTCGTTGTAGCAATGGCGGCTTCATCAACTATGATATCTAAAGACCCGACACAGGATTTATTTCCATGGTATGATTTAGTAAATGCTTCAATTGTTGTTTGGTGACAGTCGTTCTGTAACTTCTCAACATATCCCATGCAGCCTGCATCTGAGAAGTGTTTTTGCACCTATGGATGCGTCTGTAGAAAGGACAGGTTGTCTAATTCTTTCCTTAACAATGAACCACTTCGTCTCCTTTCCATCTGCAATTTGAACCCCAGACAATTTTGCACAAAAAAACACTGTATTCTGTTGTTTGAGCCGAGGTTTGGCGCTGGTGAAAACTCTCGGTGTTGTCTTTCAAAAATGAAAATATATCATATGTCTGTGGATGATGTGTGTTGGGGATATGAGGCGTCGATTTGATGTCACCATCTGAGTAGTACCTCTCCTTTACCTGTGATGATGGATTTGAATTCACCATCTCCAGCGCCATTATCTCGTGAAGCATGCATTTCTGAACACGATCCTCTTTGAAATATGATTTAGACGTGCAAAACTGAATCTTCATCATTATCTTCTTTCACCAGCGCCTTATAATGATTACGTGACATGTGTTGAGCATGTCATCTTTTGATTTTTGAAAACGTGGAGAAAACGCACGTATTCCACGCTTTCACCAGCTAACGGTCCGTGGGGAAATGCTCCTTAACTGTTGAAAATCGTCGCTTTCACCAGCTAATCATCAACTTTGAAACACGTGTTAGCTGTTGAAAGTCTTTTCATGAAATTTTAAAGAAAATACCTTTATGGATCGTCTTATTTCTAAAATATGAATTAAAAACCTAAGTTTTGCCACTAGAAGAACTTAAAACAAAATGGAGAAAACTACCAATAACCATGCTATCAACCACAAAATGAAACCATAGTGACTAATTCATTTTGGGAGTTAATATTTGGCTCCAACTGGGATGGACACCTCCCTGTGAGGTGACCAAGAACGTAGCTATACTCAGTAGCCTTTATTATAGTTTAAAAAATTTGAAAAATAGTTTTCCTTAGTACCATTGGGCATGGAGTTATTCAAATGATAGAAACAAAGAAAATAGAACTGAAAAGAATATGTACAAGTAGAATAGGGCTTTAAGAAAAATCCTTATGAAAAATAGGTCTTTAGAAAGCGCCCGTTGAAAGGGCCACCTGCTACTTCCTTGCCTGCAAGATTTTGGAGAACAAAAGTATTGTTCTGTTGAACCATTATTATGATTAAAGGGCCTATCCAGAGAGCATCAAATTTGTCATGTTTCCCCTTCTCTTGCCTTGCTGCATCCCACTTTAAGACTAGTTCCTCTGTTTTGAAGATATTTGATTTGACTTTCTTGTCGAAGATCTCCTTCATTTTTCCTTGGTGTAATTCTGTCTTTTCCAAAAGTTGCTCTCTATCTTGCTGTAACTCTACCAAATTATGAATTCTCTGAGTCAAATCACTTGGTTCATAATCAGTTTCTTGTAAAAAATTTGCAACCGACAGTGCAAGTTGAACAGGAAATATGGCTTCAGTACCATATACCAACTTGAAAGGAGATGTACCAATTGATTTTTTACATGTAACCCTGTCAGCCCACAAAGAAAATTTCATCTTGGAATCCCAGCCTCTGGTATTTTGTTCAAGCAACTTCTTTATAATTCTGACTAAACTCTTATTTGATGACTCAGCTAATCCATTTCCTTGTGGATAGTAAGCAGTGGAATGTACTAGCTGAATTCCCATCTCTTCACATAATTTCACCAAGTGCTTATCTTTGAATGCAGTAGCATTATCAATGACTATTCTCTTAGGGAAACCAAATCTGGCAAATATGTTTTCTTGTAGAAAATTTATGATGGCAGTATGATTGGCGTTCCTAGTAGGAATAGCCTCAATCCACTTTGTAAAATAATCGGTGGCAATAAGGATCCACCTGTGCTGACTACTAGAAGGCGGGTGAATATCACCTATGAAATCCAGACCCCATTGCTGGAAAGGACATGTGACCAATATAGGTTTGAGGGGAAGAGACTTCATTTGTTGTTTGCCTTCAAATCTTTGGCACTTGTCACATGTTCTCACAAACTCACACACATCTG
>SNQJ01S0095460.1:105353-120587 GCA_010110895.2 Picea sitchensis | reverse complement strand
CCCAAAAAATTAGAGCTTAAAGTTAGCAAATTTCTAAGTTTGTTGCCGAGACACTTAAAGGAAAAAAAATAGAAAACTCAAGAAAAAAAATTGCAATATTGTTCCATATCAATTTAATTTTAAGAAAAGTGTATTAAAAAAATTACATAGAAAGGAAAATAAATAAATAGAGGTATACACAAGCATTCTTAGGACAGATCTTTAAAACCCTAGGAGAAGCATACACCAAGGATGGAAATACACACACTTTTCAAAAAAATCGATCTAAAATCATGAAGGAGTTTAAAAAGAAAAAAGAAAATAAAGTCTCTGGAAGCGTATTCGAAGTCAAGTGTACTACTTATTCCACTGCAACATGGCCACGAAGAATAATCCTTGCACAACGAGAAACAAATAAAAATAAATAAATAAATTATATAATATATTTTGGAATGGCAAGTCAGGTCGCGCAATGGTTGTACCTCGTGCGTCCATGGAAACCACAACCACCATACCTGAGCTCGCATTCACCTTTTAGTAGAAAATAGGAGAACATAAAACTTTTTGAGACTAGGGATGATTTTAAGGATGGAAATTTATTTTAAAATGTAGAAACCTTAGCGAATCTTACTAATCCTTCATATACCAACTATAAATGTTTGGATATATTTTTGTAAAAATATTCAAATTTCTAAGGATTTTATATAGATTGTATAAAATTTTGNTTAAGGATGGAAATTTATTTTAAAATGTAGAAACCTTAGCGAATCTTACTAATCCTTCATATACCAACTATAAATGTTTGGATATATTTTTGTAAAAATATTCAAATTTCTAAGGATTTTATATAGATTGTATAAAATTTTGGCGATTTTTGAGGTAAAATAATTTTATTGTATAAAATTTGGGTGAATCATTTTTAGAATAACGAATCATTTTTTGGGAAAAGCCATGGAAAATTAGCCCATGAGAGAAATTTAGCCACTAAAATCATCCATGTTTGAGACCTAATCCTCACCCTAAGCACGTTGTGTGTTCACCATGGCCACCAGTTGCACCCTAGGTTTAATGCGTGTTTCATCTTGCTCATTTATGCTCTGGTTCTATGTTGTGTTTTTCTTCCGCTGCCTAACAAGTGGTATCAAAGCTTCAGGAGAAAAACATTTTGATCATTGAAAATCAGTTCACAGAGAAAGAAGAAGAGCGGACAAGTTCCTTAGCACTCAACGGAAGAAAGAATTGATCATCTATGTACGTGAGGAAGCCTACATTGGTTAAATACAGAGCCAAGGGTTCGAAGGTTTCCGAAATTTGTTGGTTCTCAAAAATAAGAGGAATAGGTCTCTGGAAAGAGCGGTGCAAAAGAGGAAGGTCGGTCACTTGAGGAGGAACGTATGCAATTTATTTTTTTCTTTGTCTAGTTTGTTGGAGTGTTGGAGCCCGAAAACCCTCTGCCCAAATTTTCTTAAGCCCTTGGAGGTTGCGAAACCCAATGCTGATCCAAGTTGAGAATATTTTTGTGTGCTAAGGTAGAGACAAACCTATTTGATAGATCTCACTCTGAGTGTCGCGTGTTGGAAGAGGATAGATTCGTTGCAAAGGCGATATTGGTTAGAGATGCAAATTTTCGTTGTGTATCCATAGTGTCGAAGGGATTTTGATCTGTTTTTATGGGTGATCTAATAGCATGAACTATTTAAATCTCATTGGAAAGAGCGGGGGCAATAGTTGGTCGAAGAGTTTATCTCTTTGAAATTTCTGGGATCATCGCACCAGTGGACTTGTGGAGGGTGCAATAACCATGGTATGCATGATATTTACAAAGTATAAAAGTGGACTTTTGATTCTTTATGCACAAGAAAAAATTCATCACCTTTATGTTAAATGAGTGGATGCATTAAAAGGGTGGATGTGTCCTATTAAATGAAGAGGTGATATTTTTTAATAAAGATTTTTTTTAACACTCATTTGTTTTTGAATTTTTTTAATTAAAAGTTATATTTTGGGGTTTTAACCTTGAATATAATATTATTCCTCCATTTTTAAAGGGCTCAGTCTAGTATAAGCTACAGTTTTCGTGGTTTTTTTTTGTGCTAATGGAGAAAGTGCAGAGTTCCAAGTTTGAGGTGGAAAATTTCAGTGGCAAGAATAACTTTTAGCTATGGAAGATCAATATGTGGGATCTTCTTGAACAACAAGGCAACGACAAGAGTGATGATGGTTGAGTCACCATGAAAGAAAAAAAAAAGTATTTACTTTGGAGTTGTAAAAACTATTGATTGCATGTAAATGGGCATACGTTTGTAAGACCTAGATAGGCATGTGTACCCCTAGTTTATCAGATCACCTATGAAAATCCTAAACATATATTTAGGTAGATTGAATATGTCGGGGGGGCATGTATGTTGAGTTATCCTTAACTCGATGAAAGAGTAAATGAGTTAAATTTGTTTTTATGTCAAAGCAGGTGGTTTTTCATGTCCATGTGTTTTGGGCATCCCGTGGTATTGTGTCCATGGATTGCATGTAATGAAGCCTATAAAAGTCTTGGTGAACTCCATTTAAATGGGCCTGGAGGTAAACGGTGAAGGCTTACTTGGCTGGTTTGGCCGAATTTGGTCAAAGTTGTTCGAATGCAAAGTTCGAGGTGGAGTAGTGTGTCTAGTTTAGAAAGGCGTGCCTGTAGAAATGATGATTCATTGGCAGGTTAATAAATTGTTTGAGAATAGATGATGAAGATAAGTTCATATCCATGGAACTTAGAAAGTATTGCAAGGAAGTTGGGATCAAATAGGCATGTTTAGTCATTCCAAGTTGCAACAATATTTGTGGACAAAAGCGATTGTGCTATCTGGTAACTTGGTCACCATTGGTTGAAAAAGACAAGAAGATCTAGGAAGAGGTATGAACAGGTCATCTGGTAATTACTCAAATGTGAAATTATTCGATTGTGATGCTTATGTTTTTTTATCAGCTTTCTAAGTAGGACCAAGATCAAACAGGTATATCTTTAATATGGTGATGATGCTAAGGGGTGCAGACTGTGGGATCCTATTACCCAAATAATCATCATGGACATAGATGCAGTGTTTGATCAATATCCATTTATAAAATAAAACATAGTAAAATATGAAAGGTTCGAAGCATGGCTGGTAGCAGGAAGGTATTTGGAAGGTATTGATTTCCATGAAAGTTTCTCACTAGTTGTTAAAATCCTGTTTCTAGTCATGTTGTGTTAGCACTGGTTGTGATAGTACAACTAGATGTTAAAACTGTTTTACATGGATTTTTTTGGATAAGGGGATATATATGGAACAACCAGAATGGTTAGTTCAGAATCGCAACAAAATATTTTCTTGCAAACTCAAAAATCATTGTATGGCCTAAAACATGTTAGGCATATGGTACAATATGTTTGATTCCTTCATGGTGAGCCAAATTTTACAATAATTGAGTATAACCATTGTGTTTATGGTATATTCATTATCTTGGTGTTATATGTTATGCTTGTTGCAAGAACAAACATCGTTGAGATCAACAGGTTGGATCAGTTGGTTAGGACATTTGTTATGAAGGATCTGGGAACAACAAAATAAATTTTGGGCATGGAAATATACAGAGACAGAAAATATGGTAAGCTTGGTTATCACAACAGAAGTATGTGGTGAAGATACTCAGGAAATTCAGTATGAATAATGTGAAACTGGAAAAATCCCTTTGGATTTCCATTGTAAGTTATGTTTAGGTTTATGTCCTAATTGATGAAGAAGAAAAGGGTTATATGTCTAGAGTATTATATGCTAGTAGGAAGTTTGATGATTGCGATGGAGAAATGGTCATCATTTCACGTGCAATTGGTGTTGTCAGTAGACACATGGAAAATCCAGGTCAGGAGCATGGAAATGGGTGCTTCATATAAATGTGTTGAACCTGTAAACAATAGATCTAGCTAAACAATAATACACACATTTGCAGAGAGAATTGGAGAAAGAAGAAGAAGGAGAGAAAGAATGGAAGACTTCTCAATAACCGTATTCCACACTCAAAGATTGAATAATTTACAATAGATATAGGATACATGAGTAACTAATGAACCATAGTGCTAGTCTAGAGTGATCTGGACATGCACCAACAGTTACGGGAGTGAATTGTCACCTAATCTAGTCTCTCAGGTAGTTACGGGAGTGAACTGCCACCTACCTGAGTTAACTAGTCAACTAATCTTCAATTAACTGACTGAACATAGAGTAGTGAGGAATTAACTCAGGAAATCAAGGGTAATGCGCCAGTCTGGTGATGATCCCAAGGCAAGTGCGCATTATATGGTGATTATCCCAATGTTGCATGGTGATAAAACCAATGCAACATCTATACTGAACTCAACTAGTCAAACTGAAGTGTTAACTGAAAGAGAATATTCTCCCCTAAAATATAGGTGACTGGATAATGACTAATTATGACTAAAAAAAAGTTAAAAACCTTAGGAAAAATAAATCCTAAGTGTGTGTGAAGTAACTCCAACACCCCCCTTGAACATCACTATGGTGAAAATAATGAATGGGTCCTGGCAACAAGTCCATGTTAGGTACCCAAATACAAAAGATACATTGAACTAAACGAGGAAAGAGGGAAAATATCATGGGAACCCCCCCCCCCTCAAATTAAAATGCATAAAAAAATTAAAAATGAGAAGGACCAAAAAACAGTTGCTAGGCAACCCTGTCCTTCACTCCAAGACGACCTCACAACTGTGCAAGTTTGTGCTCATTGAAGATTTTGTTGAAGCTGTAGATGTCTGCATGGATCTGATTAAGTAGATGAATCATTGATATTTCCACACATATCCACTTTCTCTTCTTGTAATGAAAAATATCCAAATAAAATTTGGATGAAATTTTGAAAACCGTGCGGCCGTTTTCAGAAAAATGCTGAAATTTTGTTGATTTTAAAATTATCATAAATTAACTTCCCAGACTCCGTTTCGGTCAATTTGTTTTTTTTTTAAATTGGATATTTTCCCGAGAGGAATTCAAATATCCATTTTTTTTCTACAAATTGTGCTAAAAAAATATCAGAATTGAGTCTGATGTGCGCGGCTCTCTTTTTGTCTCCTAAGATGCATGCATTGCGCATGGAAAAGTGTCTTCATGTGACCCCTGAGATGCATGCCATATATCTTCCACATGAAATTCAGAAAAAAAAAATATGAAATGGAGTAGACATCATCTTCAATTAATGGGATACAGATTTGTGCAAAAACGTTTGTAGAGGACTCTTTATACTAAGAGACTTGATCTTTTGATGGATTATCTTCTAACTCTATCTTTCCAATCCCCTGCATGAAATATTCACAATCTTCCTCATTCCTAGGTAGAACCTCCAATCTGGTCCATAATTCATTTGGAGTGAATTCTTGTGTGACATCACATACTTGGTGGAGAATTTATGGAGAAATAGACAAACAGATAAATCCTATGGCCATATCTTGTCTATTGAGAAAGTCATTTTTCTCATCGGTAGAATCAGCCTCTACTTCCATTGCCATGGTTATTTGGTATAAGCCTCTACTTCTGAGAAGAAGTAAAATCTTTGGCTTCCACTCCAAATAGTTATGAGCCATGAGAAGTATTATTGGTGAGTAAAACATAAATTCCATATTTTCTGCGTTCTTCAATCTTCAGTACCTGCAAAAATAATTTGGTGTAGTTTTTGCTTAAAAGTCCTTCATCTCTGATACCATGTAAATGTGTTGAAAATTCACATAATAGATCTAGCTAAACAATAATACACACATTTGCAGAGAGAATTGGAGAAAGAAGAAGAAGGAGAGAAAGAATGGAAGAATTCTCATTAACCGTATTCCACAATCAAAGAGTGAATAATTTACAATAGATATAGGATACATGAGTAAATAATGAGCCATAGTGGTGGTCTAGAGTGATCTAGACACACACCAGTAGTTACGGGAGTGAAATTTCACCTAGTCTAGTCTCTCAGACAGTTACGAGAGTGAACTGCCACTTTGCTGAGTTAACTAGTCAACTAGTCTTCAATTAACTGACTGAACATAGAGTAGTGAGGAGTTAAGTCAGGAAATCAAGGGTAATGTGACAGTCTGGTGATGATCCCAAGGAAAGTGAGCATTAGCTGGTGATGATCCCAATGTTGCATGGTGACAAAACCAATGCATCATCTAAACTCAACTCAACTAGTCAAACTTAAGTGTCAACTGGAAGAGAATATTCTCGAGGTGGAATATTCTCCCCTAAAATATAGGAAATTGGATAATGAATAATTATGACTAATAAAAAAGAAAAAACCTTAGGAAAAATAAATCCTAGGTGTGTGTGAAGTAACTCCAACACTTCAAACCCAAAAGCACAAGTATCACCTACAATGGTTGTAGTGATTTGGTCTGTGATTATGATTCATGAGATTTGGACAAGTGCATCATTTTTTTACATAGGTTATCGATGGAGATAGAATGGTCCATGTTGGAGTGTATCATGTAGGCATGTTAACGTAACAGTATTGTCAGAGAAGTTGCAGAGTTGTGATGGTTTTTGGCTTCTCTTGGATTGTAGAAAAGGTGATGAATTAATTAAGGGAATGATATATGAGGTAAGTTTTTTTCAAGGTGGAGATTGTTGGAAACATGCCAACAAATTTCCTCATGCAGCCACATGCACATGCATGGAACTATGTTAATGCACATTCCTGCAATCTATTTATGAATTGTTCGTGTAACTATGTGATCTATTCATGATCAGTCTGTGTAACTGAGTGATAGATGTTATATATACGAGCATACCCATAGAGGTGTGAGTGCAATGTGTAGTGAGTGTGTGAGATCAAGACTCAATACTGAGGTGTTTTGTGTATGAGAGGAAATGATGGTTGTATGCTTGGGTTGGCTATTGTAACTATCCCTTGGATAAAAGAATACCAATTATCATTGCTCATGGTTTTTTTACCTTATTGGGTTTCCACATAAATCATTGTGTCCAATTGTGTGCTTGTTTTTCTTGGTTTAATGCATGTTTGATATTGCTCGTTTATGCTCTAGTTTTATGCTGTGTTTTGCTTCTGATGCCTAACATTCATGGGGTATTTTCATTGAGCTCTCTTCAACGAGAGAAATAATATGCATGGCCGATTCTTTAAATTTTCCTCTTTTAAGGTCAAGCTCATCGATATCCATATCTTCAAGTCCACTAGAGAGTCTAGATGTTTTTCTTTTTCCTATAGCCTCCTGGTCAGAAATAACTTTCACTACCAAATTTTCCATCACTTTAGTCACCCATCTTGCACCACTAGATAATTGTCTTGTTTCAATTACGCTACATTATGAATCTACAACATCAAAATCCATACTAGAAGTTGTCTTAAGCTTGTTTCTCACGTTGACTCCTTCATTAGGATACCACTCATTATCCACATCATCATAAACTATTACACCACTTCCTAGGTATTTTTATTGTCCATTATTTCAATCTCATGGTTAGGGTGATGCATATAAGGTGCATAAGTCAAAGACATATATTGTTTTGAAATCACCTCATGACGATCATACTTCTAAATGTCAAAATTATTTAATATTAAAGAATAAATTAATTTATTTACAATATCTACAACAAATCTACTCTTGACAATAATAGAGAAAACTTGAGCCGATGACACAAAAGATGAATTTTGGTTTTTCGAAATGAAATGAAAATAATCAACTACAAGTTTATATCTAGAATATTTTTATGTAAAAGATTGTGATGTAATGTGTAGTGGTAAAAAATAGGGTTCAACCTCATTTCCATACACTTGGATGATAGTGCAGTGCTAATAAAGATACTCATCATTAGTCCAATTTTCCTAGCTTAATTGAAAATTTTGGCAAAATTCAGTTGGCATTCTTGAAAGTGGTTGACCCAATAGAATAGTGTAGGCATGCAAAATGAATTGATTACCAAATTACTTATACCATCCTTCCACTTGACCAGATGAAATAATCAAAGTAAATAATCACATTGAGAGGAGTATAATAGTGAATACACCAAATATGACTTATAAGGAAACATTTTAAAATCATGAAACCCACACAACTACACATGAATTACATTGGACATAAATTCCACAAAGTTATGTCCACACTAATTTTGTTCTTCCAGATTCACATCCTTGTAATATCTTAATTTTCTCTTATCTTATAATTCTTGATTCTGCCACAATTTTTTTTAAAATTTAGATATAACTCAATAATTTAGCCAAGACTTGACATCTTTATGCCATCCAAGTTTTAGTTGAAAGTGGTTTTGATTGGAGTTTGAAGCAATTTTAGGAAGCTTCTTTTCTTCCATGTTGTTTATCTTGTTCTCGTACATTAAGTATCTAGTTATAATCATGCTCTCAATGGGTAAAGACTCCTAGAGGATAGAATAGGGTGTATTTCCATTAATTTTAAGATTATAAGTTATAAGCCACTTTTGGATTTGTTTTTCTCCACAATTCTTTTAGAGATGTTGCAACCCCAAACTTTAAGTTTTCCACAGACCATTTATCCTTTTCTCAATGCTATATTTTTAGTTAAACTTGTGATAAAAATATATTCTTAACTATTTATTGTATGAAGTGATTCAACCTCAAAGAAACTTTTTACTATGACGATGATGATGATGATGATGATGATGATTAATGACCACTAAGACAGAATTGGTCTATCATACCTTAAGAGGGTAAGTGATTACTTGCAATTATTTTGAATTTTGTTTCTATGCTCAAAAAGCATTAAGACAAGCTTTCCAAGATCACCATACTTTTGTTGAGTTAAGAGGTTAGAAAGGTTGGTAGTGTGACAAATATTTTGAAAATGAGATCTAATANAGATTAGGGTTGATTACATCCTTATAATACCTTAATTTTCTTTTTTCCTCTAACTCTTTATCACACCACATTTTCTTCTTAAATTTTGATTTGACATTTTTTTTAATAGTATCTTTATTCTGCAAAATGGTGTCTTCCATGATTTCCCAATAGTTTAGCCAATGCCGGGCATCTTTATTTCATCCTCGTTTGCATCGATGGTGGCTATGAATCAATTTTGAAGCAATTTTAGGAAGTCTCTTGTCTTCCATGTTGTTCAACTTGTTCTTATACATTAGGTATCTAGTCATAGCCATGCTCTCAATGGGGGAGAGGCTTGTTTCTAAGAGGAGGATGGGATAGGGTGTATTTTCTTTAATTTTGAGATTATAGGTTATAAAATTATTTTGTATTTTCTCTATCTTTCTCAAGGATTCACGAGAGATACTATAGCCCCAAACTTCACATCCATAAAGAATAGTAGGTGTAACAAGAGTCTCAAATAAGAGTTTCTTATTATCCTAACTCCAAAGATCAGTTGATTTACAATTGTTTTCAAACCGATAATAAGCTTTCCATCCCCCAATAATCCTTTTCTCAATGCTATAATTCCAATTGAGCTTGTGATGAATATCAATTCCAAGATATTTGTATGAAGTCAATTCCTCCAAGTTGTTGGTGTCATACACGGAGGTATCATAAGAGATCTTATTGGATTTAATAATCATGACCTTAGTATTATCAATATTAACAGTCATACCCATATTGGAGAAAAACTCCTTGAGGATTCTTAGTTGGTTTTCAAGATCATGGGGACTCCTTGCCATAAGAACAATATCAATGGCATAAAGAATAATATTGATGACTATACTAGTGAGAGTAGGGCCGACACAACCTGCTTTTTCCAAGCAATCTTCTAACTTGTCAATGTATATGCAAAAAAGGGTAGGGGACAAGGGACAACCCTGTTTGACTCCAATATTGCAGTTAATCTCTTTTGACCAGCCCTCAGTATTTTTAAAATTAGCAATAACGTTCTCATACATCCTTATAGCAACTATTGTGCAACATAAGAATAAACAAGTACATAGAAACATGAATTCAAACACAGAATAGAAATCACACATAGGAGACACAGGTTTACATGGTAAAACCCTCAGGGTGAGGGAAACATCCACAGGACAATGGAAATAGCATTTTATTGCTTAACAAGAGATTACAACCAGTAGCTCGAAGAGGGCTTGAACCCCTTGCTCTCAATCTGCCTCTCATGCATACATATTTATACAACCTCTCCTTCAGTTATACAAAACTGATTACACTAATTGTTGCTCCCTTCTTTTTCCAATTAGTTTTAACTAAATCCAACATTAGAATATTGTTGAGGAAATCATGAACCATTTTAACCACAATTGGTTAATTGGTTTTCATATTCCAACAATCTCCACCTTTACAATCAATTTACCTGATACCATGCCATTGTCCATTCATCACCTTCTTGCAAGCTAAAGATAGGTGATACTAGTGCTTCCAAAACCAAAGTACCCATTTCACTACTCCACCTGGATTTGTCATGTGACCACTGACAACACCAACTACTCGTGAAATATCTCATCCTTTCATCGAAGTCATCAATATTTCTACTAGCACACTATACATGAGACATATAACCCTTTTCTTCTTCATCACTTGGACACAAACCTGAAGAAAACTTATAATGGAAAGCCAAAAAAAAATAAAAAATTACTAGTTTCACATCATTCATACCGAATTTCCTAAGTATCGTTACCATGTACTCAAGTTGTGATAACCCAAAACTTACCATCAATCCCGTCTCTGTGAATTTCTATGCTCAAGATTGTTTTGTTGCTCCTAGATCCTTCATCTCGAACCTACAAGTCAACTACGCCAACTTGTTGATCTTAACCATGCTACTTCTTTCTACAAGCATATCGTCAACAATCTAAACACCAAGATAGTGGGTACCATAAACACAATGGTTACACTCACTTCTTGTAAATCTTGGCTCACCTTGAAGGAATCAATTTCTTGTACCAATTTCCTGGATGCGCTTTTCGGGCCATACAATGAATTCTTGAGCTTGCAAACAAATACTCTGTTGCAACACTGAACACCTCCAATGCTCTACCTCAAATATTGCATTCAAAGAGCTTAGCCCAATATGGCCAAGACTTCCAAATGATCCTTCACTGCTCATATCCAGGCCCATGTACAATGGAGTCTCAATGCTCCACCTTGACATAAACATCCCCTTGACCAAATCCGGCCAAGCCGGCCAAGCCAACTTTTGTCGCTTACCTCCAAGCCCATTTACAATGGAGTTTCACTTAGCCTTTGAATAGGTATCAATACATGCAATATCATGGGCACCATACCACGGGAAACCAAAAGACATAGACCCGAAACCCACCATTGTTGACCTAAGACAAAGTTTAACTCATGACTCATTTACCGAGTGAAGGTTAAACCACACATACATGCCTCCACCCCTCTTTGGTCTACCTAAATATATATCTAGACTTTTCATAGGTGACCCAATAGCCCAGGGGTATGCATGCCTAATCAAGGCTTACAATGGTATGCCCATTTGCATACAATCATTAATTTACAACTCCAGAAGAAAAATGTTCACATAGTAACTTTACCGTAACCATTGTTTCCATTTATCATCCCGGCCTCTTGCTTTTCCATTCAAACAAACACGTAAATCAACAATTTTTTCCTTCATCGTTGTTAATAAAATGACTTTGAATAAATTCTCAAAATTCCACCTTTTATTCTTCACAAAGATGAGATGGTGGGCCAACTTTAATTCACCATTCTCAAAATCAACATAAGCGGGCTTATAATCACCATACATAAGTTATTCCCCTTTTAATGATTCAACATAAGCTTATAAATTATTTCTTTAATAAGCTTATAACCATTAAGGACAAAAAATACTTTAATAAATGCATATAAGCTTATAAATAATGGCAAACTCACGAGGATAAAAAAAAAACTTCCTCGAGTTGGCTCTACCTTGACCACCGTATGCTATTTGGAATTGTGCAAAGTCAACTCCACTTTCAGACACGTAAGACCCTTGCCCATATCTATCCAACAACCAATCTCTTTGAATTACTCCTTTCATATGCTGGAGCTGGCGAGTGCCTATCTTGTGCCCTTTAAAATGGTGGCAAGTGCCTACTTGGAAGTCTCTCTGATACAGGTGGATAAGCATTTCGTACCAGAGGACGCTTTACTCCACGACCTCCAATTTGACCTCGACCAATGAAATGACCACCACGAGTTGCAAACCTCCGAGGTTCAAAATGGGCAGGGGCACGAACCCACGGACCCCTTCCACCCCGTGTACTACCATGACCATGACCACGGCTACTTCTTCAAACCAATTGCACGCCACGCTAACACCATTCACAACATCACTGACGGCTCCTCTACGAGACGACTCCCACAACGAATCTATCCTTGCTTATTTATTCTCCACAAAATGGAACTACAACAAATGACACACACAACAGACAAACTATTGGTCACTTTCCAAGCCAGCAAGGGAAAACTATATTTCTTCAATATGAAAATGGAAGTCACACAGGAGAGAAATCTTATCCTCTTCTGCTATTTACGTAGGGCACGTGAATCCTCACCATTCACGACGCCAGCCTGCGTGACCTCTGTCCTCTCGGCCTGAACATGGTTCTTCCACAAATCACTATGCAGATCCCATATCTTACAGCAAGATATGACATTGATAAAAGATCCTACTGATATTTTATGTCTGTCCGTGATACGCTTTGTCATTCTCACGAACTCCATAGGATTTTCCACCTTTCTCATTATAGGTAGCCGCAGAGGTACAAATCCGACGTGATTTTCCCAAAGCGCTTGAGCTTCTGCTTTCAACATCTCATCTATGTTATGTATTCCAACCAATGCTCTCAAGTTCATCCAACATATTGCGGTGACTCTTAAATTTTTCATTGGTTCAATAACCTTGGCTTTTGGCAGCTCTAATCTCTTTCCAGAAGCATCTTGTTGACTCGTATGTTCTCCAGCAGTTGATAAGCGAATCTGTAAGTAGCGTTGCATCCCATAGAAAATTATGCCTGTTATCACATCATTCACTGTCTCCGCGGGCTTCGATCCTTGGGCGTTTTAGTGGTGGCTCAATTTCTGTAAATAGAACAAAGACTTCATGCCTCCGTGAGCCCTAACAGCCTGCAGTACCATCTCCTCGGCTATCACCGCCACTGGCACCACCGTAGTCTCCTCCAGCAAGAATGCGACCCCCTTTGATACCACTTGTTGTGCAACGGAAGCATAAACAAGTACAGAGAAACATGAATTCAAACACATAATAGAAATCCCACAGGAGACACATGTTTACGTGGTAAAACCCTCATGGTGAGGGAAACATCCATGAGATAATGGCAATAATATTTTATTGCTTAACAGGATATTACAACCAGCAGCCCTGAGAGGGCTTGAAGCCCTTTGCTCTCAATCTGTCACTCAAGCATACATATTTATACAACCTCTCTTTCAGTTATACAAAATCGACTATATTAATTGTTGCTCCCTTCTTTTGCTGATTAGTTTTAACTAAATCCAACAACAGAATATTGTTGAGGAAATTATGAACTACTTTAACCACAATTGGTTAATTGGTTGTCATATTCCAACAATAGCATTCCTCAACTCGAGAGGACTTTTATCTCTTTCAACTTATTCCAAAGGTTTTTCCTAGGAACCATGTCAAAAGCTTTTCTAAAGTCAACAAAAAAACAAAAAATATTGGTTTTAGTATTGTGGAACTCCTCTGTAATGATCTTAAAGGTAACAAGATGGTCCACACTTGAATGATATCTCGTAAACGCGGCTTGGCCTTTAACTCTTTTACCTTGAATTTCTAGCCAAAACTAATCTTCTTTTCCAAAATAATTCTGTAAAGCTTGACTAAAATCAAACTAGTCATAATGATCCTATATAAAAACAATAAAATCCACATTTAAAAAAGAATGATAACTTAAACCCATAAATAAAAAGAAAACGTTCACCCTATGAACAATTTTTTTATATAATTCGATCGAACACAAAACCTTTTAAAACATTATGGAATCATAAATTCGAAGCTTTCATAAAATTCATGTAGTTAGAACATACTCGAAGAATGTTAGGAATTAATGAGAACTTCTTTTTTAAGTGGTTAATGAAAGGATTTAATGAGATATTTTTTTTTTAAATGACAGATATTTTTTTAAAAAATTTAGCATATTTTTAAATCTATGAAATTAGGATTATATAAAAATAATCATTTAAATTAAATTTATGGATCTAACAATTTTTTCAGATTTAAAATAAATATCATCTGAAATTATAGTAAAAAAAAGTCATTTTATTTTATAGAAGATGAAAAATGCTTATTTTAATTGAATGAGAATTTTTTTTAAAATAGCAAATGCCAAATTCTTCATCATTATAACATAAATTTTAAATTCTGCATCCTTATAAAATAAATTTTGAGTATTTGATGATATATGAAAAATGGCAAAATTTAATGAGAAATTTTTAAAAATGGCAAATGCCAAATTCTACATCATTATAACACAAATTTTGAATATTTGATGATATATATGTTACGTGGTGTATGCTATATTTATCCGTTCCGCGTGGTTTATAGAATGTCCGTTCTGAACGGCTATGTATTTTTTGGTTAAACTAATTTGTGTTGACACAGATCATGGTATACACAACGCAATATTTGACAGAGACTTTAGATGTGGGAGGTGAGATTAACTGGAGAGTTTGTGGTGAAGAAATTCTACGCGAAACGTGATCATTCAAAGAAATACAAGTTTTGTTGCTTCACGTGGTTTATAGAATTGCTTCAAAGAAATTCTACGCGGAACAGAATCACTCAATGAAATACAAATTTTGCTGCTTCAACATATAGAATCGGTCAAGAATACAAAACCACAAGTAATGCGTGTTCAAGAAAATCACTCCTGAAAGAGAAGTTTGTTATTTCACAAGAAGAGTGTGTGTGTTATTTCAGAAGAAGACTGTGTGACCAAGAATTAAGTATATATAAAGAGTACGCACATATACTGTGAGAATCAATTAACTATGCAACTTCACATGTAACGCGTGACCAAGAGAATCATTCATACATGAATTTATCATTTCACAGTGTTACCAAGAATTAACTATAAATACGACACAAAAGTGTATATGTATGTGTTTGTAAGTGGCAAAGTGAAGTCATTGCCGATATAATTCGGTGACTTAACTTCACCAATTTCGTTTCTATTTTCCTGTGTGGTCTATGCAAATATTTGCTTGATTCGATTACTGTGAAATTGTTTCAGAGCCAAATGA
>SNQJ01S0095460.1:82633-105343 GCA_010110895.2 Picea sitchensis | reverse complement strand
TATGTATATGGGGTACTTAGTCTATAACATATAAAAAATATTATAATTAATAATTATTGTGACAATCATGATAACTAAAGTGACAATTTAATTTATTTTTTAATAAAATGAAAGTTCTCTGAAACTAAATAAAGAAAAAATATTATTATTTATTATCAAAATAGTATATTAAAGTATTTTTTTAATAAAACGAAAGTTCCTCTAAAACTAAATAAAGACAAAATATTATTATTTATTATCAAAATAGTATATTAATTAGGAAATTACGCTTATAATTAGCAACTTAACCATTTAATATATATATACACGTATATAGTTTTTTGGTTTTTTTTTTACTATTATGAAAGAGACTACATACACGTGTTATGCAATGTCAACCTTAATTAATGAACAATCATCATTATTATTCCTTACCTACCAATTTTTTTTTATAAGTAAGAGAATTGATATATAAATCTTGAAAACAAAATAATATATATATACAAAATCTTGAAAACAACCATGTTATAGTTACCGAACTGTCTCAAGAAAGGGGAAACCAGTTCAGTCAGTTGGGTAAGTCTAGCAATTTACAGTCTGACAGTCTTAGATAAAAAGAGCTAATATGACTAGGCTACAACTAAGAAAATAAACTAGTAAAAAGATCAGATCCCTAGAGGGGTCAAACACTTGGTAAATAACTTGGCCAGGGGCGTCCCTTTCCCTTCCAATTGCATGTCAGCGACCAAGTTGCCCCCTTCTAGGTTGGCAACTGACAGGGTGACTCCAAGTGGATTGTGCACATGGATGCCCGTAGCCGTCGCAGCCTCCGTGTCCCCGTGTGTGACCTGCACCAAGTCGTCCCTTGTTGGCTGTTGCACTTGTTCATTCCTGTCGACAGCCTCTGCATGAGGCATCTTTGTTGCTGTCGTGGCTTCTGGAGTGGAGTGGAAAGCTTCCTGGAAGGTGGAAAGGATCTGAAGGAGGGTTGAAGTCTTCCCATCCAAAAGCTGCAGTCGGAAATGGGGGTCCTCCAATCCTTGTCGGAGCTCAAAGACTAGCCCATAAAGGATAGCCAGACTATCCTTCAGCTGTGAGTCAGGGATGAAGTCGGCGGACGAGTGCACACTGTGTTGGGCATGCCGAAGAAAGGGTGGCACCCCCAAGGGAGGGCAGAAGGAGAAAGATACCGGTGCAAAAGAAGGCCCGCTGGCTAGGGAATTCGGTGGAGCTGCAGGAAATCGTGAGAGAGATCTCGACGAGCTATCAATGATGACCAGACATTCGAATCGGGAGGCAGGCGGGGTGGAGGAGGCGAGAGGTTCCAGCTCGGGCTGTAAAGGCTGCGAAGAGTGCGTTGAGGGTGAGCCAGGGGGAGAAACACGAGGCCGAGGAGGATGCCATGGAGATCCTCTCCTTGGCCTCCCTCTTTGGCGTGGCATTCTGAGCACGCAGGGAAGGAAAAACTGCACCAAATACCCTGGATGGACGTGGAGAGCCTGGAGAAGGCCGAAGGCGGTGAGCACCATGAAAAACCAGAGTGAGCCAGGTCTGGGCAGCTGAGGGATAAGAGGGTCGGGTCGCATGCGGGGGTTGAAGTCACCTACAAACAGAGAATCCATGGTGGAGACAACAATGGGAGTCGGGCGCACCAGCGTTAATGGTGCAATGGATGATGTAATAACAAATAAATGCATGGTTTAGGCGGTGGGTCTTGGCACGAGCCCGACACATGGTCCTCTACCGCACTGACATGTCCTCTCCTCCTCCTCTCGTCATGTGGCCCGCACGAACACCCCATCTGAGGGATTCCTTACCTACCAATTAATAGAGTGTTAGTTTTGCATT
This sequence comes from Picea sitchensis, assembly GCA_010110895.2. Lineage (NCBI taxonomy): Eukaryota > Viridiplantae > Streptophyta > Pinopsida > Pinales > Pinaceae > Picea > Picea sitchensis. The sequence continues at coordinate 103,516 of SNQJ01S0095460.1, read as the reverse complement.
TAATTACATGCAAAGCAACAATTAACAAACTATTTTTAATCTAAAGTTTTAGATTGTGACTCAAAGTATTTTTATGATAAATTATTTTTTGTCAATATAATTTTAAAAATAGCTTAATTTTATTGCATTTAGTTACATGCAAATCAATGCAAAGCAATAATTAACAAACTATTTTTAATCTAAGGTTTTAGATTATGACTCAAAGTATTTTTATGATAAATTAACTTTTGTGAATATAATTTTAAAAAGATCTTAATTTTACTAAATTAAGGTAAAGTTTAGTAAATTGTATTGTGGGTGATATGCAATAAGCATTCATACATTACACTAAATAATTAAAGTCATAAATGCAAAGGAGAATTTCAATTAATTAGTTTTAATATTGAGATGTGTAAGTGTGTGTAGCATTTTATTTTGTATTCACTTTTAAAGTATGAAACATACTTGCATACATAGTGTATTCAAAAGAGTGTCAAATGTGGAAAGTCTTAATTCAATTAACAAAATATTTATTATTTTTTTTATATAACTGTAAAAACAAATCTTCCCATAATCTCATGGTCATCATTGTCTAACATGATGAAGAAACAAAATCCCAACATCATTCATGTATAGAACAAAATCTTGACCCCATTGTAACAACCGCTCCATTTAAGAAGTGTTGATATGTGATTTCTCACCATTGGGTTGGTTCCTCGATATCACCTTTGAATAGCTCAAAATTAAATAGTGCATGACTTATGTATATTCTCACCATTCGGGTGATTCCTCGATAGTACCTTTGAATAGCTCAAAATTAAATAGGGTATGACTTTTGAAAAATTAATTTTAGATTGGCATTACCATTGTAGTGGTTGTTAAATAGGATTGTACTAACTATTTTTATTTTCATCCCTCTATATTTTAGAATGAAAATGTTATATTATTTTATTATTTATTAATTTTTGTCATCAAACTATAAAACTATTATTATTTATTAATATATAATATATAATTTGGATTTATATTATTATTTAGATTAATATTAATATATTATTTTAGTATACTTAATGATTAAGAGCATGTGTTTCTATTGAAGAGGCTATAATTTAAAATTTAAAATGGATTAATGTATTTATATCTTAAAAAAATTTAATAGTCAAATCTTCCTTATCTAACTAATAAAATGATGAGAGATATATGTATAATATTTTATTATTATTAGTCCCTGTCGAAGATGTAGAGGGATTATAGGATCGATAATTCGTTGACTTCATATTAATATGTCCTTGGACTATAAATTTTCGTGTCATCTGTATTTTTCATACTATAGAAGTAAAAACATTATTTTTTATATAAAAAATAAATACTTAGATGCCATCATCTCATTGGAGAATATATTCGAGGTCTTATTGCCAACTTCATTGTTCCCAATGTTGTAAATGTGTAGATATCCAAAGTTTTGAGCTTAGACGCTCCTTTTTAATTTTTATTGCATTTCTATTGAAATGTTTACAAACCAAAAGTTATGAGCATGGACGTTGTTTTTTTTTATTACTGTATTTGTCCTATTATTATTAGTCCTTTCTATTTGTATTGAAATGTTTGCATACCGAAGGTTTAGATCATTGAAACTTATTTTGACGTGCTTGAATAGGTTTGACAACTTAAATGTTTACATGGCGCGAGGTCCTGAAACAGGCCTGGCAACTTAAATGTTTGCATACCGCGAGGCCCTTAGACAGCCTGAGAACCTTAAATGTTTACCTAAATAGGCTTCTCGGAGTACATTTTTCCTCGAAATTTTCCGTACAATATTGAAGTGAATTTGGACAATATTGTTGTCCAGTGCAAGTTGAATAGGCATTGTATGTTTCATACTTCTTCTAGGCTTGGAATGCAATTTTGTCATCGTTGAAGCTACATACATTGTTTACTGGTTCGGTGGGTGCTTCTTCTTCATTGGTTCATTGATTGTTGCTTGTTGTTGTTTGGTTCAACTTTAAATCTTTTTTTTTACTTTGTGAGGTCCAGGTGTTGCACCCACAATTCGACCCACACTTCTATCGTTCATCGTTTCAGAGTAAGTTTCAATGCCATAATTTCATTTTCTATTCCTTCTTTGTTGTTTAGTGTTTGCAGTTTGCAAGTAAGAATGTTTGCTTATTTCTACTAACATGCTTGTCATATGTTTCTGGTTCCTTCTATGCTTCGGTTGCAATTTGGTAATCATTGGAGCTACATATGTTCTTCACTGGCTCGATGGTTGTTGCTTCTTCGTTGGTTAGTTGGTTCGTCGGTTGTTAGTAGTTGTTGTTTGGCTCAAGTTTACAAGTTTGGGGCCTTGGGGCTGCAGTTGGGCCTATTGGTGCTTTCTCATTGGTTTGGTGCTTGATGTTTTATTTTGTTTACTTCAGCTTTGCAGGGTTGGGGTCCTTAGCCGGTAGTTGGAGCTGGTTTTTTATTAGCGCTTTGCGGTGTTCAGACCCTGCACCTACAAGTGGACCCGCGGTTTTGTTGTTTGTTGTGTCTAGCGAAGTCGAGATCTAGCACCTGTTCCATGCCCGCATTTTTTGCTGTAAAATTTTGTTGATACTTTAGTGTTGACATGATACAAAATAGTGGCATAAGAAATAATTGGACAACTACATGTGCAATTGCAATATCCGTTGTTTTTTTGTTAAAATAAAACATGTGAAAAACACACTTATTAACCATATATGGTGAAATGTGCCCATATCAAAATACAACTTCTTTATCCTCTACATAGATGATCCAAGTGGATATCGGTGGTGACCCACCTTTTCCAACTGGCTCAAAACAATTTTCTAGCAATTTTGGTAATTTACTATTTTTAGCAGTTTTTTGGATCCTGAAACTTCCGGAGCCGTTTTGAGGCCCTAAACAACGCTTTTTTTGGAAAACAGGGAGCAACATGGAAGTTCCTTCGATGTTTCTCACACAAAATTTGTATTCCTCGGATAGATCTTTCTAACAAGGTATTGATCATGTCAAATGAAGATCGTATGCAAAAGTTACGACCCTGAGAAGTTGATGTACTGACTTACCCAAATGAGGCCCACATGAATTTTGGCGCTTCATCTCCTAGGGTTAGATTTTTGGATGTCTAGGGTTTTTGACATTCATGTTTATTGTAAAAAGGCCTTCAGAGCCTCATTGTAATCTTCTTCTTGAGAAAGAGCACAATCGTCACATCTCTTCTCAAAGATAAGCCACCACCATTCTAGCAAGCTTGTTTTCTGCTGTATTTTACAGTTTCATCTTATTTCATTATTAAATAGAAAACCAATTTTACCGTATCTATGTTATTTTTTGCAAAGCACCTGTTAATTCATTTCGTTCTGCTCATAAAATCAGGATCAGTGGTATCAGAGCGGTCTGCTCATTGTCATCTTAATGCATGTCCCCAATGAGGTCAGAGTACAAAGAGTTGGGTCTCGAGATTGTTCTCTTGACGATAAAAGATCTTGCATTCCCAAGCGACCTCTCATGGCAACAGAAAAGAAAGATGACGGGACAGGAGATCCTTTCAAATTGTTGATTGGGGAAGCCCTCATGCAACAAAGGAACGATATGATGGATAGTTTCGTGCAAATCCTTTGACGACTACTAACAAATGACACATCTTCTTCGAGTGGAGGCACCGCCCCCTTCAAGGTACAAATAAACTTCGATATTCCTATATTTGAAGTTCAGATAGACGCAAATGTTGTAGACAAGTGGTTGAATCTACTAGAAGGGTATTTTTCTATCCATAACTTTTTGAATTAAGAAAATATTACTTTTTCACTCCTCAAAGCCATTCCCCATGTAAAATATTGGTGGGAAACTTTCTGTGATTAAAAGGAAACAAAGGAACCCTCATTATTTACAGTCACAGCCACCTGGGAATCATTCAGGGATGTTATTAAGGAATAATACTACCCTTTCAGAATTTATGATGACTTGTATACCAAATGGACCACACTGCGGCACGAAAGAGACCAAGCAGTGACAAATTTCAAAAATATCTTCCATACCTTGCGTACCAATATGGGTATCAAATATTCAGAGAGACATCTGATGCTCAAGTATCATGATTCTCTGCATAGATACATCTAGATGGAAATGTAATTTCTGTACATCTCATCCTTCGACGTGGCCTACCGATATGCCATCAAAATAGAGAAAAATATCAAATAAAAGACGTAGAAATTTGGGCCTCGGAACCCCTCACAAAAATCCAGGAAAGGGCGGCCCCAACCCACAGAATAAAGGATAGAGAAAATATGGACAGTATCAGGAAAACCAGTCCAATCCACAAGCAAAGAAGGACACCATAAAGACAAAGAAAGATACCAGGAAGTGGTGCAAATTCCATAAGAGCCCTTGGCATAACACTGTTAACAATTGCTCATGGACGAAGTGAAAGCCTTTGAATTAGATGCGGGTTATGACTTTGAGTCAGAACCAGAAAGGGGAAGATAGATCATTGATGCAGAACCCAGTGCCAATGTTGCTACCACCAAGCTCCATCCTGGTGAGCCAGACAAGCCAGAAGAAGGAGAGCACCTCTTCTATTCACAAATGTGGGTAAAAGGCACCTCGCTGCACTTCATCGTTGATAGCGGTAGCCAGAAGTACCTCATCTCAACAGAGGTCGTCAAGCGGCTGGCCCTGATGACAACACCGCACCCACAACCCTACACCTTTGGATGGCTTGCCAATTAAGCAATCTTCGCATCAGCCAACAGTGTTGAATATCATATGACATCAAGCCCTTCAAAGATGAGGTATTGTGTGATGTTTCTCCTCTCAAAGTTTGTGATGTTCTTTTGGTCCAACCTTATTTATGGAAACCTCATGTTGTATATGAGTCTAGGCCTCGTAGTGTTATTATCACTTTTAACAGAAAATTGTACAGGATACCCAAGGAAGTCCCACCTAATGATATTTCCTTGATCTCTGCTAAGAAATGAAGGAAGGTCATCCCTCAGATGGGGAAGTTTGTCTTATTCATGATTTGCTCTCAGAATGAGTGAAACATCACAGCCACATCTAGGGTATCTACGACTGACCTCTCCACACAACAGAAGCAAGTAGATAGTGTCATGGAATAATACTTAGATATCTTCTCCTGACCTATCGAGGTACCTCTACACTACCAGGTCAAGCACCCCATTGATCTTACCCCCGACGCATCGCTGCCCAATGGGTCAGTCTATCATTACTCTCTATTAGAGAATGAGGAGATCAAGCAACAGATCCAGGAACTGCTCCACAAGGGGGACATCTATCCCAGCTCATCACCTTGTGGGAGCCCAATCATGTTGGTAGAGAAGAAAGATGGAACATGGTGAATTTGCATTGATTACTGGGCTTTGAATAAAATCACAGTCAGAAAATAGTACCCAATTCCCCTAATCGATGACCTCCTTGATCAACTCATGGGGGAAAAATACTTCAATATGATTGATCTGAAGTATAGCTACCACTAGTTCACGATAGAACATACAGATGTATGGAAGACTTCCTTTGGTTTGACAAANTCATGAGGATGATGGATGATATCCTGTGACAATTCACCAATACTTTTGTAGTGGTGTATCTGGATGACATTCTCATTTACAACAAGATTTGGGCGGAACACTTGCATCATATTCAGCAGGTTCTGCACACCCTCTGATAACATAATCTATACACCAACTTGGAAAAATGCTCCTTCGGCATGGACAGGGTGCATTACCTGGGCTACATCATTAATCAACATGGCGTACATGTGGATCCATCCAAGATCCAAGTCATCTGTGACTGGCCAGCCCCAACCACACTCACTAAGCTTCGAAGATTCTTGGGCCTTGACAATTGCATGGGCCCTCAGCTAAATAGCTAGGGGTGGTGGTAAGGTGAAATTTGTGTGGGGTCAGTCCCAATAACAAGTATTCAATGATTTGAAGCAGCGCTTGTGATCAACCCTAGTACTTTCACTACGAGACCTGCAACGACCCTTTTAGATTGAGACAGATGCTTTAGAATATGTTGTGGGTGTTGTTCTCACTCAGCATGACCACCCCATGGCCTATCATAGTGAGACACTATCAGATGATGTCTTTAAGTACCCTACTTACGACAAATAAATGTACTCCATTGTGCAAGCCTTCTGCCAGTGGAGACATTACATTATTGGGGAGGAGACAATCATCCACACTAATCATAATCCACTACAGTTCATGCAGAAACAAGGAAAATTATAGAATGACCGTCATCAAAAGTGATCCACATAATTGTAGAAATTCCACCTCAACATCAAGTATAAAACATGAAGTACCAATCACGTCGTTCATTGCCTCAGCAGACCGCCAATCATGAAACTCACCATGGTGATATACTCTTGCGGCCATGAGACTTATGGATGGCCCCAAATCTATGAGACAGACCCAGACTTTGCCACCACCTACCAAATGTTGAGCGCAAACGCAGTTGTCGATAATTTCCATCTTTAGGATGGGTTGTTGTGTCATCTGGGTTGTATTTGTGTTCCATCAAGTGAGCGAGAGAAGATGATCTGGGAATCCCACTAGAGTCGAGTGGCAGGACACTTCGACGTCAAAAATACAGTGGTGATGCTACATAAACATTTCTACTGGTTGAAACTTCGACATGAGGTCAACAAGTATATCAGGTCTTGCATTACTTGCGCTATTGCCAAACCGACCACTAAGAAATAGGGCATGTACACCCATATTTCTACTCCTAACAGGCCATGGGAATCCATCTCAATGGACTACATGTTGGGCTTCTCGTCCACCAAGCGAGGAAATGACTGTGTTTTTGTGGTTGTTGATCACTTTTCTAAGATGGCGATTCTGGTTACCTGCAAGAAGAGAATCACAACAGAGGCCACTGCCAAGCTCTTCTTTGAATGATTCTCAGTACATTTTGGAATCCCACAAACCATTGTCTCATATCGATACAATCGATTTCTCAGAACATTTTTGTCGAGCCTCTAGTCACTGTTGGACACCAAGATCACGAAATCCATGCCTTCCACCCCCAAATAGATGGCCAAACTGAGATCGTAAAATGAATGATTGTGCATATCCTTCGCATGTATAATTCCAAGCACCCTCGCACATGGGATGAGAGCCTTCCCTATGTCCAACATAGCTACAACCGAGCCCTACATATCTCAATCAGCCACAACCCCTTTCAGGTAGGGTTGGGATTCCAACCATTGGGTTCCATAGATGTTGCACTTCCCCTTTCGATCACCTCCACTAACTCATCTCCTGCTCCAACTAAAGCTGACAAAGTCACCTGATTCATTGAGTGGATCTAGAAAATCCACCAACATGTTCAGGATATCCTATAGAAGTCCAATGACAAGTACAAGCAGCACCATGATCAACATCGGGTGCCACATAAGTTTCAGGTGGGAAACAAAGTTTGGTTTCACTTGCAGAAAGAACTCCTTACAGGACCCCATCAGAAGCTTTGCCCACTCTATTATGGGTTGTACACCATCATCAAGGATGTGGGGGATAATTCTTTTGAGCTCAACATTCCTCCTTTCCTTGGCATGCACCCAGTGTTCAACGTGGATCTCCTTCACCAACAGAGATCAACCTTGACTACATACAATAGAAATCTTGTGATCATATTGTGGACACATAGATCAAGGGAACTCAACAAAAAGGATCCATCTTTATCGAGTCGTTAAAGCAGGGAAACTCCTGCAACAAGGCAAGTGGCTCACCCGGGGCCAAATTCAGTAGAAATTTCCTCATCTAATGGGAGAAATCAATGCAATAGAGACCATTTATTCCTAAGGAGGGAGGATTGATCCAAGTGGATATCGGTGGCCACCCACCATTTCCAACTGGTTCAAAACAGTTTTCTGGCAATTTTGATAATTTACTATTTTTAGCAGTTTTTCGGGTCCTCAAACTTCCCGAGCCATTTTCATGCCCTAAACGACGTTCTTTGGGAAAAAAGGGACCAACATGAAATTTCCTTTGATGTTTCTCATGCAAAAGTTGTATTCCTCGGATAGATATTTCTAACGAGGTATTGAGTACGTCAAACGAAGATTGTATGCAAAAGTTACGACCCCGGGAAGTTGATGTATTGACTTACCCAAACGGGGCCCACATGACGTTTGGTGCTTCATCTCCTAGGGTTAGGTTTTTGGATGTCTAGGGTTTTTGACATTCCTATTTATTGTAAAAATGTCTTGAGAGATTCATTGTAATCTTCTTCTTGTGAAATAGCCCAACCATAACATCTCTTCTCAGAGATAAGCCACCACCATTCCAACAAGCTTGTTTTCTGCTGCATTTTACAGTTTCAACTTATTTCCTTATTGAATAGAATACCAGTTTTACTGTATCTCTGTTATTTTTTGTTAAGCACCTGTTAATAATCTGTAGTCATTTCGTTCTTCTCATAAAATCCAGATCAATGGATTGGTGTGACCATGATGTAATTTGTCTTATACTTGAGATATGATATGTACACCAAAGATACTGCAAAATTATATTTCCATGTCTGGAAGCATATCTGGATACTTTTCCATAGAAAAGAAAAAGAATTTAGCTATGGCCATGCAATTTCTTAATATTTTGTGGCTTGTAATATATTTTGGGCAGGGGAAAACTTTATATATTTACAACCATGGATGGAGAAAAGCAAAGGTTGATGTTTATAACTATCTTTTATTCTATTCGTTGATTCTCATTTACTGTATGTACATATTACTTGTTCTCCGCTGCATACCAGATTCCATTCATCTTCATTGTATTTTGTGTGTTCCCACATTCAAACAAACAGAATAGTTGGAGAAAACGAAGGAGTCTTAACTGCAGCGCTAGAGGAGGAGATACAAAGGTACATGCTTGTACTATTATTTCATATTCCATTGTTTTGTATTTCATTTATTGTCTTTATATGTGTTCACCTAGTTTATTGTATGTAGATATTGTATACCTTCCTACATAATTACTTATCTTTATTACATGTCTTCCTTCATACTAACTTCCTTCATGTCCATTGTATTTTTCCTGCATTGCTACATTTAAACAAATAGAGCGGTTGGAGAGGACGATGGACTCTTTGGTGCGAATGTAGAGGAGTTACAGAGGTGCATACCTATACTCTTATTTCATATTCCAGTGTTTAGTATTTCATTTATTGTTTGTGTATTTGTTCTATTGTTTTGCACCTTTTTTACTGTATGTATATACTACGAATATTTTTGCTTATTCTCTTGTGAATTGTATTCTCTTTTCTGCTACATTGAAATAAATAGAACTATATTTCTTTCTTTTACATGTCTTTCTACATACTAACTTTTGTATGTTCGATGTTTCTACCTTCGAAGAAACTGAATGGTTGGACAAGAAGATGAATTCTTATATGCGATAGCAGAGGGGTTTGTGGTACAATATTCGAAAAGGTATACCAATTGTGCTAGTAAATTAAACATACAAACCGGGTGGGGGCATATAATATTGGAATAGAAAACGATGATTTGGAAACAATGGGCCTTTGTGCCCTCCCCATTTCTAATTTTCCCATTTTCTATTATCCCTTTTTCGTTATGATTGCTCTTCTTAGTTGTCTTTCTAAAAATGACCTCGTGCGTGGGTTGGTGGATTCACTTGTTCACATTTATGGTCATGCTTCTACCTTATTCCATACTTAGCCACTTTGTTGATTGCGGGTGTCGAGCTGACAGGTTCAAGATTGCGCCTTTGGATTCAGAGGTTCCACGATATACAGATTGGTTGTCATACCCTTCCATCACGCCCTATTTACTGTTACACATTTCTTCAGTCAAAAAATCTGAGGCATACAATTTGACCCTCGGGTCCTCATGTTTTCGTATTCCATCTCGTTCGACCCTGCATGTGACATTAAGAACAATTATAGACAATATACAATGCATATGCTTGTTTAATCCTTCTGACGTTCATCTACACATGCTTGCATAAGAAAATGTTGGACTAGTGACATGGCCATCAACAGTCAATCATCCCAAACATAGATAGACCAACAAGGCCAAAGGTAAATATGCATACATTTTGTTCCGCATATGTTTACCAAAAAAATATCCTCAGTTGTTTATTCATCTATGTCATCGTGAATATGTTGATGTCATCCACAACACATAATTTGTAGTTCACAAGAAGTATCAACAAGTGAAAGTGAGACGTCAAACATAATGCAAGTTCTGCAGACTAAGAGGTCTGGTTGCAAAACTTTGGCTCCATAGTTCATCCAAGTTGTGCGTCTACTTGTACATTTATGCCAGGAAAAAAAGAAAACAAAAAAAATAATGCACACTACCATTCACATTACTTTTTTTGTTCAAAAAATGTCACTAGGTCTAAAATTGTAACACCCATAATACTATCAATAGAGGGCTTGAACAACCACCGAACTAGACAAGTGTTCATTAGGGACATAATGGTCATCTATAGAACCTACTTGGACAACGTAAAAAAACTAGATCCATTATGCGTGATGACATGACAGACAAGGAGGCCCTGATAACAATCACACTGACTATTCCCACACAACTTGTCTAGAAACATGCAGAAAAGATATTGCCAGGTAATGGGATATCCATTGCAAATTTTAATATATTGCCCAAAATAGTATATGACCATGGTTATTGTGATCGAATTATATCTCTCAACGAAACAAGTATTGTGGAAAAAATTCTCGCTATTTGTTCAAAATATCATTTCGTCCTGGACGCAACTATCAACCAACTAGCACAGAGCAAGAACATTTACCCAATTAGAAACATTGGCGCAGTTGTCACACTCGTAAGAAAACTTGGCTCGCAACACATTGTTGATATAAATATGGAGATTCAGACAATGAAAAGACAATGGTATCTTTCTCCATATCCAGTTTTGTCCTTTACTTTCACATGTCCATGTATCTCGGTTAAGTTACACAAATATTGCACTATTCCATGTTGCAGCTGCAATTGTTCGATACCTATTCAAATTTGTTTTTGTCAATGGAACAACAATTGCATAAAGGTAAATTCCCACTTATTCTCTTCAAAAATATAACAAAGAAAATATATGTTAAAGAAATGATCTTTTGCACAACCCAAGCAACATTTGTAATAGAATTGCGAGCAGAGATACTACAGGATATCAAGAAACTAACTAGCTCTACAACTATTGTGTGTATACATCTACATATTCATCCTCACTTTTCTCATACAAATAGCCTTCACCAAATTTCTGTAGTTTTTTTTTGGGGGGGTGTAGCTGTATATTATATTGTTCAATATATTAACTATTATGCTCATGTTTCCAGGTTGAGGGTGTTTTGGTTGTAGCGAATGCATACTCGACCCCCTTTGATCTTGTATGTGTGAAATGTAACTCTCCTGCTTCTACTTCTGCTTTCATAAGTGATGATACAATTGATTTTCTGCGATGCAGTAAAACATTTCCATACATATATAGACATTGTCTCAATGCTGTCATCCGAATCGTGGGAAACAAAACTGTGCATTGTACAATTACACAACCTCTGTTACAAGATGTGCCTCCTGGGTTAGCAGAATTGTCATATGAAGCATACCTACAAAAAAAGGAAAACAATGTGCACATGATGCACGACTTTCGGATACATAGCAAATTTACCTTAAATGAGGACAATGCAATATTGCATATCGGCTAAAAAAAAAATCATATCAAGCTTTGGCAGGAATGAAAATATCTCATGTGTTTCTCTAATTTTTCTTCAACACCCAGATGAATGTTCGTTAGACTCAAGTTATTCGAAGTTTACATATATAGCTGTAAAATTCTCTTTCCAGAGATTTTGTCTCTTCTTGTGCACTTGAAACAACAAGGAGAATCTAATTACAAATGCAATCGATGTTGTTATTTTGATGTTGTTTTGCATCTCCTAGTAAGAATTTTGCATATTTGTTGCGGTGTGCAAATTAAAAAAAAAATGGTGGCTGGTTGTGGATTTGACAGAGGAGTCTATACGTTTATGGGTGCCCAAATTAGACAATTTGTTTCCAACTATATACCCATGGAAGGATTTCTGCATTTTTTTTGGGTACCCGAATTAAAAAAAAATGTTCTCCAACTATACATTTATGGTATGGTATCTGCATTTTCTTGATTCTCTAATTGAATAAAAAAGGAACCAGCATGGATTGAAATATGAGTTTGATATTTTCAGATCTCTCTATAGAGATTGGGGAGTTCAGGCATTGAAATTCATACAGGCGGGTATCGTTGTTGGTGATGTACATGCACATAAAAAAATTTAGTGCATAAATGGGAAGCATGAGAGAAAACCCCATAAAAAGTATCCAACTGTAGATAACTCGGGCCGATGTTTTGAACCTTTGAAATAGCTTTCTCCTCTGGGCAGAACCATCAGGAATTTCCAATAATATTGGAAATTTGGCATTGTTAAAACTGGTAGTGATAGACCATGGAACTATTAGAAGAAAATGTCCATAGTGATCTTGCTTAATGGTAAAATAGTAATCGACAACTTTCTTGTTCCCCATTTTGAGGTATGGTTATAGTTAGCATACAATGGCGAAGCTCCACTAGTTTTGTGTTGTCTTGTGAATGAAAGACTTTTGTTCATATCCCATGGCCTTGGTTATTTTTTCATGGGAACATATACCAGATGTAAGAGAAAACCAATGCCACGATGTGTTCTTTTTATATATCAACTTTTTTGATGCAAAGGTCGATGTGTACTGCTCTATGGAACCTTGTCATATCTTGCTTGATGCCTTATGTGTTCATGTGTTGCCTTCTACCTCAACTTTCAATACATTTGGTGTTTACTTGGTTCTTGGTTGTATGCTTCATTCTAGAAAATTAATAATACATTCACGATATTCGCAGTTTTTCTATGATCTTAAAGACTATAGAGGACATGCTTTGCCCTTTAATCTAAGCTCTGTGACGCAAATGCAATATGTGGCTCATTTTAGCACTTTTCCTTGATCGATGAACTTAGCAAAATTAATCTCCTGGAATCATTTGAAATAAAATAATATATACTATGCGAAGTCCAATTGAACTATCATATCAACGAGAAGAAATTAAAATTAAAATTCGACATTGTTATACTTGTGGTGAAGCTGATAGTACAATAACTTTACTTAGACATCCCAAAATTGATTTTCTTGTAGCTTTTCGACACTTCTCTTATACAAACAGATCCTGGAAACTATAAGCATGGCTTGTTGTATCTATTCCTTGATTTAAGAACCTGTTCACATGTTTAATACACTTCATAGTTACTTTTAATACCATCAATGGGGATTTCTTACACCAATTCCCCGCTTTCAAAAATTTCCATCCCCTTTCTTTTTGCCCTTTGCTTTCCCTTTTTGGTTACTTACTCGTTTTTCAAAAAATGTCTGGGTGCGGGAGTTGGTGGATTCAGGTCTTCAGATATCCACTATTACTTTTATATCACCAACCCGACCAACCGCTTCCCCGTTTCATATTGAACAAACTTTTTGGATCACAGATTCCCAGATAGGCGGGTTACCAGATAGGCGGGTTCAACATTGTGTTTCCATTGTTCTACAACCTGCAAATAGCACCCGAACTTCCGTGATCTACAAATTAGCAAACAAATTCCCCTTTATGTCGTTTTTAGCACTTTTCTTTAATCGATGAACTTAGAAAAATTAATCTCCTGGAATAATTTGAAATAAAAGAATATATACTATGCGAAGTCCAATGGAACTATCATATCAACGAGAGGACATTAAAATTCAAATTCGTTGTTGTTATACATGCGATGAAGCTGACAGTACAATAAATTTACTTAAACATCCCAAAATTGATTTTCTTGTAGCTTTTCAACGCTTCTCTTATACAAACATATCCTGGAAACTATAGGCATGGATTGTTGTATCTGCTCCTTGATTGAAGAACATGTTCACATGTTTAATGCCCTTCATAGTTATTGTTAAGAACATCAATGGGGATTTCTTACACCAATTCCCTCTTTCGAAAATTTCCATCCCCTTTGTTTTTTCCCTCTGTTGTTCCTTTCTGGTTACTTACTCATTTTTCAGAAAATGTCTAGGTGTGGGAGTTGGTGGATTCCCGTCTTCATATTTCTACTAACTTTTATATGACCAGCTCGATCGATTGTTTTCTCGTTTCATATTGAACAAAATTTTTGGATAGCGAGTTCTTAGATAAGCAGGTTCAACATTGCGTTTCCATTGTTTTGTCACCTACAAACAACAACTAGAATTCCGTGATCTACAAATTAGCAAACAAATTCCCCTTTATCTCGTTTTTAGCACTTTTCCTTGATCGATGAACTTAGCAAAATTAATCTCCTGGAAGAATTTGAAATAAAAGAATATATACTATGCGAAGTCCAATGGAACTATCATATCAACGAGAGGACATTAAAATTTAAATTTGTCGTTGTTATACTTGCGGTGAAGATGACAATACAATAAATTTACTTAACATCCCAAAATTGATTTTCTTGTAGATTTTTTATGCTTCTCTTATACAAATTAGATCCTGGAAACTATAAGCATGGCTCATTGCATTTATTCCTTGATTGAATAACCTATTCACATGTTTAATGTGCTTCATAATTACTATTAAGACCATCAATGGGGCTTTCTTACACCAATTCCCGCTTCCGAAAATTGCCATCCCCTTTCTCTTTTCCCTCTTCTTTCCCTTTCTGGTTACTTACTCGTTTTTTGAAAAATGTCTAGGTGATGGAGTTGGTGGATTCACATATTCAGATTTCCATTATTACTTTTATATCACCATCCCGACCGACCGCTTCCCTGTTTCATATTGAATAAATCTTTTGGATCACGGGTTCCCGAATAGGGGGGGTTCAACATTGAGTTTCCATTGTTCTGTCGCCTGCAAACAACACCCAGACTTCCATGATCTACAAATTAGGAAAAAAATTTCCATTTATCTCGTTTTCTTTCACTTTCTGTTTACTTGGTCCTTTTTCCGAATGTCTCATTCTTTTATATACAACACCCGAAGTTCTGCAATATACAAATTGACCCCGGAAATTCGTCATTGTCTCCTCTTCCGTGTTACACATTTTGCATTCAATAATTGGGGTAGATACAATTTGACCATTGGGCCCTCACATCTCCTAAGTAGATCTTGTGGCCTTGTTTTCAATATCGTCAATATTTCATGTTCTGATTATGTCTAATTCTTTTATATCACGAGTCTGACCAACCACTTGTCCATTTCATACTTGGCCACTATTACCATCGCCGGTTCCTGGCTAGTCTTCCTCAACATTGAGCTTCCACTACGTACAAACATCACCTAAAATTATGCAATATACAAATTGATGGCTGAAATCTGTCATTGTGACATACAATTTCACCATCGGCCCCTCACGTCTCCTGACTATATCTTGTGACCCTATTTTTGAAACCCACCCGACTGCTTTCCATACCTGGCCATTTCTTGGAATCTATTTCGTGGGTTGGCGGGTGGAAGAAATGTATAATTCTTATTTTCTCTTCACCATCCCCGCCACCTTCGTACTTCTTTCTAGATATGCAATTATTAATCTTCAATGCTAGTAGTTCATCCTACAGGAACCATTAAGATTGTCATTAATGTCTGGAAGCCGGATAATATTTTTCATTGATACGAATTAAACCAAGATTTGCGAAGAAGAGTGTTATCCTTTCCAAGTATTCATTTCAAACATGTTGAAATAAATTTTCTAATTCTTAATCACTCTTCCTCATCACTTCCACCTTCGCACTTTTTTCTAAATATGCAATTAGTAAGATTTAATGGAAACAACTCATTACACATGAACCTTGGAGATTGTCATTGATCATTGAAAGGATCGAGGAGATCTTCCATTGATACACATTAAACCAACATTTGAAGAGCGTTATATTATCCCTCTCCAATTTTCATTTCAAACATCATCTAAAGAAAATGGGAATTCTCGTTAACTTATGGCAGCAATTCCATAGCAGTTTTGTCCCGATACAATAAAAACCTTTGGGCATGATGACCATAGGTTCTAGTATTCTAGGGAATATTCTTACTACTTATCTCCCTCCGCCTAGGATAAAAAAAGGAGATGGTCCCTTGGTGCACCGAGAGACATATTTCAAGCCAAAGAATTCCAAGGAAACCCTGGCTGCTCAGACAACCTGCCCACCTGCATTGATGGCTGGCATAGAGGTTGATGCGATGGATTTCGATCTGGAAGAAGATGATCTGATGGATGATGATACAACAATGGATGATGGCAATGCACAAAATTTTCCCATTCCTGCGCCCAAATTGAAACCAACCATAATGGGAAGCACTTCCCGGCTCGACGATGGCGGTCCTGACAACACAAAAATAAGGGGTTTCAGAAAATAAATCGATGTTGAACGCAATATCCTCTTTGCATTTCGAAAGTAGGAATTCTAGGGGTCCAAATTAGTTCGTTTTGGGCGGAAGTATTTCACTACAAGGAAATGATTTGTTGATGCTCCCAGAGATATATTTCAAGAAAAAAAATTATTCAATTGCGGGACCACTGTCCTATTCTTTAGATATAAAATTAACATCTTAGGGAATAAGGACTAGAACTCCCATTGGTGAAAAGCATATTCCTACTAGTCATCTCCTTCTACTCAGAATGGACTAATTTGGGCCTCAAGAATTGCTCGTGCAACCTATGTCCCTGAAGTTTTCGACTGTGAGGAGGTGGCTTCTTGGTGTGTCCTAACTTTCAGTTTCAAGCTATTTCATTTTCCCTGCAAAATTTATTGTCTTCTTCCTCATGGGAAGCTTGTGAGAACTATCAATTTTACCACAGGATTGTTGTTCATCTGCTTCAAGCCAAGTATTTATTCCACTACGGACCCACTCTCATGTTTCTTTGTCGGCTCAGATCTTCCACAAAATATTGAGATCGAGGTAGTGAACATCAATCCACCGAGGAGAAGACTGCAAGGATTTCCTAAAAAAAAAGCATGGTAATCAATTTTGTATGCATGTTGAAGAGCATCTCGATGGATCCTGCATGTTGCAGATCGCATGCCTGTGTTTATGGAAAATATGTTCAATGTTATGGACCAAATAACTCGATCGAATTTCTAGGGATAGATATACAATCCTCAATGTTCTTTTTTTTTTAATGGATTTACTATTAAAAAAAATTCCTTGGAGTCTTGGTTACTGCTTCTTTTCTGGATTTAACACCTTCTTGTTGGCATGGTTAGATAGTCTTGTAATTCTTAGATATTGTATTTTATTAAGTAATTTGTTCTTAAATGGGGCATCTAACAATTATATGACAATGCACTGTGCCGATCCATCAGGATTTTATGGAAATAAAAATGAATTTCAAATAGTTTCAAACCAATGTTCAATTCTATTCATAATGCAGATAGAACATAGAAAGACCAAGTCACAATGTTGCAGCAAGATCGTCATTCTTGTTTCTAGACATGCAATTATTAATATTTAATGCTAACAACCCATCATGCAAGGAGTTTAATACTTAAGTTAATATGTTAAAGTCATGGAAGAATGTATCAAGAACATAATTACTCCCATAAGTTGCCATAAAATCTAATCTTCAACAAACAATTTGCGGACAATTACTAGAAAAAGATGGTTTTGCAACAATGGGGCTTGTTTGAAAGCAATTCCAGCTTACAAAAAATGTCCTCCGCCTTTCTATTTTCCCAATATTTTATCCCCTGTAGTTTCTCTTTATGGTGACTTAGTCATTTTTTCCGAAAATGTCTTGCTGCGCGGGTTGGCGGATTCACGCGTTTCGACTGAGCGCTTCCCCTTTGTCCAAATTGCAATTTCCATTGTTCTATGACCTACAAACAACACTCTGGCTTCTACGATATGTAGATTTACTTCTGGACTCCCACATCATCCCCTCTTCCATGTTACACATTTTGCACTGAAATGTTTCGATATATACAATTTCACAATCGGGGCCTTACGTCTCCTCGCGAACCCTCGTCACCCTATTTTGAAGCTCGTCCAACCGCTTTCCACACTTGACCATTTCTTGACATCTCTTTCGTGGATCATCGAGCTCGCGGGTTCAGGAAATTTCCAATTTCTAGTTGTTGTTTCATGTGCCCGCTACCTTCAAATTTCTTTCCAAGTATATGCAATATGTATACAACTTCTCCAGAAACATACAAAAAAGACATTGCCAGGAAATGGAATATCTATTGCAGATTTGAATATATTGGACCTTCTTTTCCCTCTTCTATACTTAACCAAATTCTCATTTCTTTTCCCCCTCTAATCTCTCTTTCTCATTACTTAGTAGTTTTTTCCAAAATTTCTCAATGCGCGTGTTGTCCGACTCACAGGTTCACATTTGTGCTCGTGCTTTTATATCTTGACTCTGCCTGACCACTAGCCATTTGATGCCTAGCCACTTTTCACATCGTGGATTCCCGGGCAGGCATGCTCTATATTTCACTTCCATTGTTTTGTGACCTGCAAACAACACGCATACCTCCGCGATATACAAATTTATTGCCGCAGTCCCACATCATACCCTCTTCCGTGATACATAGTTTGCACACGAAAGTTCTGAGACCTGCAATTTGACCTTCGAGTCCTCACGTCTCCTGGGGAACTATTGTCACACCATTTTGAAGCCCCTATGTCCGCTTTCCATATTCCACCATTTCTTGGAATCTTTTTCACGCATCCAATTCCATACTTACTCGAATTTTTCTCTTGTGGATTCTCAGACAAGCGGAGTGCACTTCCAGTGTTCCTTGACCTACAAACAACCCCCCAACTTCCACGATGTACAACTTGACTTCCGGACTCCTACATCACCCCCTCTTATGTGTTACACATTATGAACTCAAAACTTTCGATCAATACACTTTGACAGTTGCAGCCTCATGTCTCCTTAAGAACCCTTTTCAGCCTATTTTGAAGCCCGTCTGATTTCTTTCCATGGCCATTTCTTGCAATCTCTTACGTGGATCATCGGGTTGGTGGGTTTAGACAATTTCCAATTCCTAGTCATTTTGTTTTGTTCCTGCCATCTTCACACTTCTTTCCAAGTATATGCAATAAGTATATAAATTCTCCAGAAACATGCAAAAAAGATCTTGCCAGGAAATGGGATATCTATTACAGATGTGAATATATTAACCCTTCTTTTCCATCTTCTATACTTAACCAAATTCTCATTTCTCTTTTCCCTATACTTTATCTTTCTCGTCACTTAGTCGTTTTTCCAGAAATGTCTAGCTACGCGGGTTGGCGAACTCGCGGGTTCACATTTGCACTCGTGCTTTTATATTGTGACTTCGATCGACTGCTTCCCCATTCCATACCCAACCATTTCTCCAACCATGGATTCCCGGGTAGGCGGGATGTATATTTCACTTCTATTGGTATGTGACCTACAAACAGTACCCTGACTTCCGTGATATACAAATTTACAACAAGACTCATCATATCGTCTTTTGTATTACACTCTACCTATCATCCCCTCTTTCGTGGTACACATTTTTCACTAAAAACTTCCGAGACATACAATTTGACCATCGGATTCTCCCGTCTCCTATGGAACTATTTTCACCCCATTTTGAAGTCCATCTGTCCGCTTTCCATACTTCTCCATTTCTTTGAATTTCTTTCGTTGATTGTCGGGTTGGTGGGTTCAAGAAATATCCAATTCCTAATCGTTGTTTCCTGTGCCCGCACCCTTTGCAATTAGCAATTAGAAAGTATATATAATATCTTATTTCTAGGTATGTAATTAGCAAGCGTTAATGCTAAACCAGGATTTGAGGAGATCTCCCATTAATACACATAAAACCAAAATTTTTGGATGGTTATATTATCCCTTCCAAGCGTTAATTTCAAACACCATGGAATTTCATCTATGCGTCATCGGGTTGGTTCCTTCACTAAATATTCAATCCTCAATTCTAAAAACTAGTTCGACCAATCGTTTCCTTATTCCATACTTAGCCACTTTCTCAAAATTCCGCAAATATACAAACCGGCCGCTGAACTACCCCATCATGCTCTCTTCCATTTTACACCTTTCGTAGTAAAAAAATATGATACATAAGATTTGATCGGCGGACACTCACCCTTCCAGAGTATCCCTTGCAACCCTATTTTGAATCTCGTTTGACTGCTTTTCAGACCTTTCTATTCCTTCCTTACTCTTCCCTGTCTTTGTCATCTTTGCACTATATATATATCTTGTTTCTAAATATGCAATTACTAAGCTTTAATTTTAAGAGCTCATCATGAAGGAACCGTATAGATTGTCATTGATGAGTGAAAGGCTTAAGGAGATCTCCTATTAATACACATTAAACCAAGATTTTTAGAGGGTTATATTATCCCTTTCGAGTGTTGATTTCAAAATCATGAAATGTCATTCGCACGTCATCGGGTTGGCACGTTCACGAAACCTCCAATCCTTAATTGATATTCGTCATACCTGCCACCTTCGCACTTCTAAATATGCAATAAGTAAGATTTACTCCCAACATCTCATTGTGCAACACCCATAGAGATTGTCATTAATGAGCAAAAGGTTCGAGGATCTTTCCCATTCATAAGCATTGAAGCAACATTTGCAGAGGGTTATATTACTGACTCCAGCTATTCATTTCAACTATCGCATGGAACAAACTAATGTTCTCATAAACCTATGGCTTCAGCTCGCCAACAATTTTGTGGAGATATAGTGAACATCTTCGTGCGCGTGTTCGACAACACAGGTATTCCAACAGAGGACGAACACCTTCAGTAACCACTCACATAACCAGATCAAAGATCAACACACCGATGTTTTCACGTGGTAAAACCCCTACGAGGAAACATCCAC
>SNQJ01S0095460.1:71302-82623 GCA_010110895.2 Picea sitchensis | reverse complement strand
CATCGGATTGCCTAACTACAAATGCATACTAATGCATACTAAAGAAACACACTTTTACCTAACGACATATTAGACCAAGTAGATCTTAACTAACTCCTAAGTGTCTAAATATCCTAACAGCGCGAGCACCAGAACTTCCAGTGGTCTAGGGCATATTCTTAGTACTCATCCCCTGTCTCCCAGAACGAAGTAATTTTGACCTTTGGGATTTCCCGTGTAGGTTGCGTCCCTGAATTTTTTGACTGTAAGGAGTTGTTCTCTTGGTGTGTCGATAAATATATTTCATACCAAAGAATTATTCAACTCTGAGATCACTCTTTTGTTTCTTTGTCACCTCAGGTATTCTGTGAGATGTTAATATTATCAGAGCCAACATTGACGTTCAAAGGATAAGATTCCAAACAATTCCTAACAAAGAATAATAATGGGTTGGACCTCTTGCCCGATTTCTTGGAAGACCCGATGGCAATTCCTGAAGATATCACAAGCTTGCATGTTAGTTCATTTAGAAATCCATTCCAGGAAATTTCCTTGTTGTTTACAAGAATAACGGGACATGAGTCCATAGTAACTATATCCCGGATGACTATTTATATTTTGTATTTCACAGTCAAGGAAGAAGCCATTTTTTATTGGGGCAAGCTAATTTCCCATGAAATTTGTTCCCAATTGTCAATCTTCAAAAAGGAGAAGAAATTTTATATGTCATCCTACTTGGTTTTTTCGATAACACATTGCTACTAGTTTCCAAAATTGTCTATGTCCAAGAAGGAAAACTGGGAATTCAACCCAGTAACATTTTGGTACCAAGCCTTGCAGAAGAATAAGGCCTCCCACCATTTTTATGAGGTTTTAATGGCTTTGTGTCTATTTTAAAAGTTTTGTTGTTAGGAGAAGATGCTCCTCGCATATCTGACGAGGCAACTAGGTTTTTGGAAAGGAAGGGGGCACTTGAACATATGCATAATTACACTGTGATAAGAATTTTTGGCTCCAGGGAAAAACCTGCTCTCCTTCCATGTCACGTTCCAGACATAATGTTTGTTACGGAAGTAGAAAGGAAATACAACTATTGGTTGCATCTATTCCAAGAGAAGAGAAAAAAATAGTTCATTCCTCTGCCTTGGAAACTCCAGACTTCGTGTTGAGGAACGTCAACAAAATTGATGAATTTGCAACCCATTTCAACAACTTGAACCTAAGATATGTTGAAATCCTAAGAGGGTTCGACCCTAATAAAAAATTTTTACAACATTTACAAACACTTGGCTTCGACAATTCTTTTTTCAAAAAACACTTGACCGAAAACAAAGACACTGACGACACCACTCCTTCTTCTGATGCCAGTGACCTAGACACACTGCAAAGCACCAATGAGTTGTACAAGCAACATGGAAAAGGCCCCGGTGAGAAGAGTGTTCACTCGGCGGATATCACTCACAAAAGTACGTCATCCCGGAGCATCACGCCAATGGCCCACCACAACAACAAAGAAACTTAGAATTCTTCAAACGAAGGAGGAGATAACGACCCTCGTCACCCTAAAATTAATAGTTCTCACAAGCTTCCAGTGGACAAGAAGAGAAAAAAAGTTGTGGGACAAACGGAAGAGCCCGAAATTGAGAGTGAGAACATGGAACTTGAGCTTGATATGGATGGCGTATTCCACTACCTTGATCATCTCGGAGACATGATCCATCATAGTTGTCCAATGGACATAGCTGATACCGAAAATTTTGTGAATCCTTTGTGTTCTAGAGCGTTGTTTTTTACAGCCAGTCCAAAAAATTAATTATTGAAAAAAAATATGTAAAAAATAAGAAAGGAAAATCTCATTCAGAGGTTAACCTTTCGAAAATGCGGTCATCCCAAATATGTTGAATTCACATAGCGACTGTAGATGCTCTTGATGATTCCATTGGAGGCATTGAGGCCGAGAATTCCAAACTGAAGGACCGGGTCAGGGAATTGGAAGAAGATTTAATTCCTATGCCATTGCTTGCCAATCCTTTGGTAATAGCCATGCCTGTCACCCCTACAACCAAGTTAAAAGGATCCTCCATCCTCCTCGCATCGTGTAGAGGAAAAGTGGAGAATAATATCAAGAAAATAATGGAACTGATTACTAAGGCATGGGAAACATCACAAACGATGACTTCCCTTGGAACGAGGGAACATAATTTTCTCGAACATTTGCAGGCGGATTTAAAAGATGAAGAACATTTCTATTTAGAAACAACCCTTCCTTTTGGCACCATTGTCAACAACATGAAAGAAACAAGAAGAAGACAACACTATCTCTCATCCAAAAACCTGCATCTCATTGTCCAGTCATGTGAACAAGCCATATCAAAGAAAGAAAAATTGTTCATAAAGATGACCAGAATAGAATTAGCTCGAATGACCAACGACTTCCAAGACCCCAACTTAATCGTCAACTCCTTTCCCTTAACTAAGAAAGCCTTCGATAAATAGGTTGATATTTTTAAGGCATTGTCTTTGGAAAAAGTTTACAACATCCTTGAATATGGTGAAGATGATGTCGACAACTGGCTAGTCCACTATTAGGTACAGAATGAGTAAATTGATCAGACTTTGTGTAATCTTTCTATCGACTTCATGGAATTAGAAAATGAACTTTTCAACATAAAAATACGGAATGAGATCAATGTCGCCCCAATGAAAATCTACATCGAAGAATGGCTCAAAAGGGAATTGAAGCAGGTCACCGACGAAAGGCAATAGGAAGTTGTCATGATTCCAGTAATCGTCGACAACATCAATAAAAAGGAATCAACAAGCAAATAGCAAAAGGGGTGATATGTACCATCACTGTAATTCTATACTGATCACATCCTGCTTTGTTTATCAACCCAGTTATTCCACTTTTTTAAATAGAAATGTCTAGCCAAAGATTGATACCTTTCAATTTATTATTTTCAGGTATTACACTCTACCGTCACCCACTTCTTCTTTCTACAGTCCTATTTTTTGTACATATTTCTCTTATGGTCGGCGGGAGCCTCAATTCTAGTCTATATGACAAACGCATTTAAAATTCCAGGAATATGTAACACACAATATTATTTTTTGATATATTTCAAATAAAATTGTTTTTTATCTCCTTTTATATTTATGTCCTCATAAATTTTTATTTTCCACTATGCTTATGGTTCGCGGGAGCCCCAATCCTATTCTATATGACAAATGCATTTAAATTTCCAGGAATATGTAACAAACAATATTATTTTTTGATATATTTCAAATTAAACTGTTTTTTATCTCCTTTTATATTTATGTCCTCATAAATTTTTATCTTCCACTATGCTGAATGTCAAGAAAATTGTGTTTATTTAATTTGAATATAACTTTTTTCTGTCCTACCACATATAGAGACAAAATAGACATAAATTTTCAATATAGAAAAATAGTTATATACTTTCAAAAAATAAATGGGACTCTAGAGGCCACGTGTCATTTACTGCATGGATACCACCTGTGCTTCATGTTGCTTGCCACATCTCCGCTGCAATTTCCATCTTCCTCCGCTACTTTTTTCCATCTTGTGCATTTATTCCAATTCAACCCGGTAGGGACTACGCTGCCACACAACACTTCTTATAATATAGGTATCCGTTTTCATTTGGATAAATTTTTATTAATAAACAAAATGACACAAAAGATTATGTCAATCATTTATGACAGTTTCTTATGTTGCATAGTGGCCTTGGATTTAGTCCTTGGGTTTATGTTTCAAAACATCCTCACGAAATAAATAGTCAACCGCATTGCTACATCAATTTCAACATATTCAAAATCCAACGAAAATCGTCGAACTACTCAAAAATAATATTCAATGTGCGTTTGAATCAAACTCTCCTAGAGTGACAGTAACATCGCTTCTCTTGGGTCTCATGTCAATTTAACAGTCACTATTGCTAAAAGACATTGTTATTTAGTAGGCATTGCATGACTACAATGAAATACCAAATAACAAAAAATGTATGAACTCCAATTCCCATTGTATGAGCTAAATGAAATAGCCAATAACAAAAAGATGTATGTACTGCAATTCCCTTAATTTGTAACCAAACAAAATGATTACTACATTGACTTTGTAAATATTGTATCTTCCTATTACAAGACATTACAAGACGAAGACCCTTCCTTCTCTTCTATTATTAAAAATTCAATACTTGGATTATACGTTAGTATAGTGTTTAGTCATCTATTAATGTTGTCCACTAAAGAATGCAATGGCAAATTTCCTTGCTAGTCTAGTATTAAAAATTCAATACTTGGATTATACGTTAGTATAGTTTTTAGTCATCTATTAATGTTTTCCACTAAACAATGCAATGGTAAATTTCCTTGCTAGTCTAGTATTAAAAATTCAATACTTGGATTATACGTTAGTATAGTGTTTAGTCATCTATTAATGGTGTCCACTAAACAATGCAATGGCAAACGCAACATTGACCAAGAGAGAATTTGATTCTATGTTTGCTAACACATTTCCATACATATTATTGGGATTTTAAATTTGATAAAATTACATGTTAATAAAGTAAATAGATTTGATAATTTTTACATTTGCATACATATTATTGGGATTTTAAATATGATAAAATTACATGTTAATAAAGTAAATAGATTTGATAATTTTTATAAATTTTTATTTTAATTAATATAAAAGAGACATTTTGTGGTGCCATTAATTATATAACAAGAACTACTGTTTCGATGGACAAGTTGAAGTTTTCATAGGGGCGAGCTCAACATTGTATTAACAACAGGTTGAAACAATATGGTAAAGGGGATCGCATACAAGAATGTTGAAGGGGCTTTGATGAAGATTATTAGATTTATAAAAGCAGATAAGGGGCTTAGATGAAAATTGTTAGTTTTATAATAACAAATCAGAGGATCATTCTCTTCAATAAGGACGCAGGGAAATAAAAAAATCTTTGATCCTATCTTATTTCATTCCACATTACCCTCCTCTAGTATGTTATCAAGAGTTATGAGTTATCTATGATAGTGTCTATTGAAAATTCCTCTTTGATTTTTTCTATAGATGATTGGTCTTCTTTGGATGTTTATAAAAGTAATTTTAGTATGAATTCTAGGGTTGGGGTGACTAGTAAGGAGGTTTTGGGAATGTATTATTATGGTAAGTATTTGTCATCGGTTTCATTTCATTTATGGTAGAGGGAAAACACTCTTACTTGGGATCGGGGAGGCATTTAAATGGCCTTGGTTCAATGATTACATCGGGGAGACATTTAAATGGCCCTGGTTCAATGCATGTAATCATGATGGAGAGGTGTCTTTTGAAGACGAGTCCTTTAGATATCTTCTTAGCTATAGGAAAAGATCCAAGGAGATATTAGAGGAGTTGAGGGAGGATTAAGTACGTACATTGGGAAGGAATCCTGAGGAAAGGGTTGAAAGTACCATCGAATTCCTACATCTCTTGTTCAAAATAAGGAAATCAAGGAGGTATTGAAGGGAAAAAACACTTTGGAAGGGGTCCTTAGAGTAGGGTATGACCCAATGAAGGTGTACCAATGATTATTATGTCATGTCCATTAGGGTTTTGATCAAACCATCTAAGAAATTTTCCTTGAGAATAATTATTGATCTCCCCAAGTTAGATATCATCATGACCTAAGAAAGTATAAGAGAGGATAAAAAATTAATTAATAAATTTAAAAAGGCATGGAAGGAGTGGGATTTTTTTGGCTTAGAATCAGTAGGGAATTTCGGGGGTTTCCTTACTAGGTGGATATTCAAAACTCATAGACTAACTCACTTTGTGGTTTTGCATTTAGGAATTAGAGTTGTTTTCTATTCATTGGATCTAAACAGATCCTTTAATATAGTCCATGTTAATGTTCCATATGAGGAAAGGATCCCATTCTAGGATGATTTACTAGACTAAGGTTCTATTACCATCGGAAGAATTATTAATATAAATGGATATTTAAATTTTACAATCAAAAGGGTTGAAGAATATGAGATTTTAGTAAAGGATGATTAATTTTTCTCTCCAAAATGTTGAAGATGCTCGATTCGCAGATGTGGATCTCTTTACATCTCCCTTCGACCTGGAGAAATTTGAGGGCCGAGAAGGAGAAAATGGCTAAGAGGTTCAATATAATTGTGGTTTCTAAGATAATCATGGTTGATCCTAAAAGAATTAGGTCTCAAGTAGAGGTTAGAGGAGACTATGATCTTCTACCAATTCCCATTCAAATAGAAAAGAAATGGGAAAATCATTTTATCACTTTTAAATTTAATGTCAAGTGGATTAAAAGATGAAGAGTTTACAATTCTAGTAACTTTTGAATGGGTACTAATTGATCCCTTTTCAAGGGATCAACTAGTCTTGATCTAGTAGAAAACCTCAATATTAAGAATAGAACCTGGGTGAGGAGGATAACACTCAATACCTCAACCACATAACATAGACCCAATTGACAACATGCTTGTATTTATGCTATTTTGGTGTGGCTATAGATATAATTAGTGATAGGATATAGGGGGGGTTTCTATGGACACACAGTGGAAGAGGCACTAAAAAACTAGTTTTAAAATAAAGAATTGAAAGATGTTAGAGTTCTTTCTTTTGTGGTTGTCTTGGAAATATTTCAAGATAGATACATCCCATATTTTCAATGTGCATTCTAGATATAAGAAGTATTTACAAATTTTAAAAGTTTCCCAAAACCATAGAAGATTATAATTCTAAATCATCCTCAAATTGACAAATCCTTTTGTTGGGATAATTTTGATGGAGCTAGTAAAGAAATGGGATCTATATGTCATGCTGGTGGATCCTTTTATATCACTAATTATCATTAATTTGCATTTAAATTAGGACTTGGTAGGGTCTCCAAGAATTATCTATATTGGATGGCTTTAAAACTTCTCCTAAAACTATAAGGGAACTTCTATGGGGAAAATTCCCAATAAAATGGGTCTAAGGATTAGGCAGAGTGATAACCCCCTAAAAGACTCACTTATCTCTAATCTACCCCAAAAAAATCTAGAATAAGTGATAAGAGAGAGGGAAGATAAGTTTAATAAGAGCACCTTGAATCCTTTTGGTTGATGTAGACTTCTTCCACTTGTTGCCTCTTAAATCACAGGTCTCCTCCCAAAGATGACCTGCAACAGATCAAGAACACAACACAACAACATATACAATCTCTAGTAATCACTTAAAATCCTAAATATATATGTAAATGATCAAATAGATAAGAACATGTACACATAAAGTTTTGGGACAAAGATAATCTCTTTTATTCATAAACAAGATGAAAGGTCACAAGCTTTCCTTGCTGACATCGCTCCACGAACCAAGTCTGGGCTCCTCTGTCATCACTCTAAGTGCACCAATCCCACACAAGATTCCCACAACCAACATTCCAATATTGAGGAAATGATGGGTTGTATAGTGAGAATGGATGAAAGGGAAAGTTGAGGATATATCTCGGAGCAAAATGCAAAACTTGGGATATGAGAGGGAATAAATTTTGGAATTTTTCTTTCCTCCTTGTTCATATGATCAAATGACCCCACTAAAGCCGTTTTTATATGAGAAAAATATCGTTATTCAGTTTGGGGAAGAGCTACAAGGGGGTGAAATGGTTAGAAAACCCTTCATAGCCCATAAAATCTATCGAAATGCGTGCAATTTTATATTTTTTACAATTTTTTAGAGTAAACACAGGCTGACAGACATGTAGCACGCGCATGTATGCGTGCTGCTAGTGCAACATAGCATATACACTATTAAAAAAGTAGTTTTTTGAAGGAATCCTCAACAAAATGATTGGAAAAGTGTGTAAATGAATGGCCCAATGTCCTAGATGCATAGATGTGGCATTTTTGGACTATAATAGGGACCCAGGTACTTCTTAGACACAAGTTTATGGTGACTTCAAGGTGATTATAAATTGGATTAAGGGTAGCTACAAGCTTAGGAATTTTTAATTGATACTACTTTGGAAAACGTTAAAGGAATGGCATATTTTTGTACTCATATATCCTTTTATAATATATTTCGAGAGATAAGTTCTTAGGAAAATCTCCTTTCAAAGGTTCGCTTGTTGATTGGAGTGAGTTTTATTCATATCACAATGTTATAAGTTGTTGGAAAGTTAGTTGTCATTGATGTCAACTCTAGATGAACTCTAGAAGCATTGATTTCAACCCTAGTCATCCTTAGAAGAATCCCCGTAAAGATGGCTAAGTGGTTAAGTGGTTGAGAATCCCCAGAGGTGTGGTCATGGAACCCAAAATTGTTTGAGGAATAAGCACATGAAGGATAGTGTATATGTGTGTAAGACATTCATATATGGATAGTCCTCATCATTCCATTTCCAATGGTAGGTGGTATGTGTTGATTTTAATAAAAGAGAATATTTTATATGAATGAATATCTTATTACAATGATGAGTGTTGTATATATAAAGAACATATGGTGACCATGGTGACCATCCATAAAGAGATGTGTCCCTTGGGTAATAAATATATTTATACTTTATATTATAAATATATTATATCATCAATAATATTATAATTAATAATATTGTTTAATAATTAATAGTCATATTATTAATTATTAATCTAGTAGAACATCTTTATGATTCTGACCAAACATCAACACTCCCTCTGAGCGAGGGAGACATTCTACATTATGCCAATATTACCTCTGAAGATTACCTGTGGGTAGCCCTCAAATAGCTTCAACATGTCACCATGACATACATTACCTTGCAATGCATCTATACCTCATCATGTGCACTCCTCTGACTTCATAGCCAATACATCCAAGGCCCGTGGGTAGTTCTCAAATAACTACAACATGTCCCCAGGACATCCACTACCCTGCAATGCATCAGTACTTGATCATGTGCACCCTCAGTCTAACTCTTTTACGAAATGTTTTTTTTGTTGACATAAATCTATACGAAATCATTATTTTTTGTTATTTAAAATCCATTTCTAAATGCAAAGGATTCAACATGCTTTTAAACCCATGGAGCACTAGGATTATACATAAATAATCACTCAAATCTATGGATCTAACAAATTTTCATGAAATAATTATTTCATAGAAGATGGCAAATGCTAGTGTTTTAATTTAATGAGAAAATTTAAAAAATGGCAAATGCCAAATTCTTATCATTACATAAATTTTAAATTCTGCATCATTATAACATAAATTTTGAATATTTGATGATATATATGTTACATGGTTTATGTATCGTTTATACTATATTTATTTGTTCCGCGTGGATTATAGAATGTCCGTTCTGAACGGCTATGTATTTTTTTGGATAAACTAATTTGTTTTGACCACAGACCATGGTATACACAACATAATATTTGGCAGAGACTTTAGATGTGCTAGGTGAGATTAACTGGAGAGTTTGTGGTGAAGAAATTCTACGCGGAACAGAATCACTCAATGAAATACAATTTTTGTTGCTTCAACATATAGAATCGGTCAAGAATACAAAATCACAAGTAATGCGTGTTCAAGAGAATCACTCCTGAAAGAGAAGTTTGTTATTTCACAAGAAGAGTGTGTGTGTTATTTCAGAAGAAGATAGTGTGACCAATAATTAACTATATATAAATAGTACACACATATACTGTGAGAATCAATTAACAATACAACTTTACATGTAACGCATGAACAAGAGAATCATTCATACATGAATTTATCATTTCACAGTGTTACCAAGAATTAACTATAAATACGACACATAAGTGTATATGTATGTGTTTGTAAGTGGCAAAGTGAAGTCTTTGCAGATATAATTCGGTGACTTAACTTCACCTATTTTGTTTCTATCTTCCTATCTTGTCTATGCAAATATTTTCTTGATTCGATTACTGTGAAATTGTTTCAGAGACAAATAAAGCATGCTAGTGGGTTAAGTGTGCAGTCATATGGAACACATTCTGAAAGTAATCTTTGTTGTGATAATTTTGTGAATCACTGCAACATTATTAAAGAAAATATATGTCCTAAAATGCTAGGAACCTGGGCCCAAATTCCTTATGATGGATCATCACAATGGATAGAGATTCCTTATGATAGTCATCCACCCGCTCAACACCTTCCTTTCACATTTTTGCAAAATTCTCAAGAACTTACAATGGCGGGAAACCATAGCCTGAATAATATTCCACTATTCCATAATATTGGGCCCGTTGAACCATTTGAGGTATTCCAGGACGTTGATTTGTTGTTGTTAGAGTCTCTTGCAGGAAAAATAGCCAATGTAATGTAAGTCACTGGAGGAGTAGAGCTACAATATGAGGAGATTGCAAAGAGTAGCACTAATTTGTATAATGGAGAAGACATGGAGCTGCATTTGTATGGTGGAGAAGACATGGAGCTGCATTTAGAGTTGGATAATATTTTCTTTGCAATATTGGTTTCCCAAGTGATGGAAAGTTCTATGTAGCTCAACTCTCCTACCATTTGAGGTCGATTATTAAAAAAAAGTAAGAAATTTTTCGATTTTTTCTTTTTAAATCCCATTTAAAAGTTATTGGTTAATGCTTACGTCATTGTTCATTTATCACTTTCATTTTTATGGATAAATCAACAACATTGATGCATTACTTAAATTTTATTTATCACACGACATATTTTATATTACTGGACATATTTGACATTTTATATTAACAACATGAATGCATCCGTGGAATTTGACGTCCTACATGATATATTTACATATTTTGTATTACAAGGTGCATTTGACACCAATCATCTCTAGAATTTGACGTCCGACATATTTTATATTATAGGATGCATTTGACAGGTTTATATTAATGACACCCATACATCCCTGGAATTTGACGTCCCACAGGACATTTTATGTTACAGTACATATTTGACCGTTTTATATTAACATGGAACGTAGAGAATTAAGTCTGGTTAAACTTTGAAAAAGTAAATTTGATGGTGCTAATATATAGACTCGTCAGATTTATTCTCAATTGAAAATATAATTTAATTGATATTTTATTTTAATTTAATTGAGGTAAGTTGGTTTAGATTTATTTTATGGCATTTATATTATCTATCTAGCTGAAACTTAGGAGCATGAGGAGTCTAAGGTCCCTAACATGGAAGCATTTGTCTTGTGTTTGGCATGGAACAAAAAATCCCACCATAGAGGGATAGGAGGCATAGCTTGTTATATTAGAAAAAACATTTCTCCTCACATTCAACTTCATAAGATTGACCCTCTTAATCAATACATTTGGATAGAAATTTCAGACACCAATGC